>JAIFKG010000240.1:0-38107 GCA_020351975.1 Phyllosticta ampelicida | reverse complement strand
CCCCCTCCCTCGGCGCATACCTGTCGCCATCCCCATCGACTCGTCCACCTCCGCCCGTCTCTCCGCTCGCTCCCCACAGAGCCGCCGGCCCATGTCCGCGGTCACCACCGCCTTGACCTCCCTTCACCTCCGGTGACTGTAGCAACCACGGCCGTCTGTCGCTCTTCTCCCCCCCCCCAATACACGCCCACGCAACTCTCACACCGGCCGCCATCATGGCCGCTCCCAATCCTACCTTTCGCCATCCGGCTCCCTCGCGGTCGTCGACCCATCCCTCGGCCGCGTCGGATCCGGACACCATGGTGGGCTCTTTTCGGCGGATGAATCAGATTGGAAAGGGCAGTTTCGCAACCGTCTACAAGGGTGTCCACATGGTGCGTGGCCCTCTCTCGTCCCTTCTCGCACTCGACTAACCACGCCCGCAGACCAAGCGCGAGCTCGTCGTGGCCATCAAGTCGGTCGACACCACCAAACTCAACAAGAAGCTCAAGGACAACCTCTCGACCGAGATACAAATCCTGCGCAACCTGACCCACCCGCACATCGTCGCCCTCATCGACTGCAAGGAGGTGCCCAAGTACATCCACATCGTGACCGAGTTTTGCGAGCTCGGCGACCTGTCCAGCTTCATCAAGAAGCGCAGCTCGTTGCCCGACCATCCTGCCACGAAGGTCATGATGAAAAAGTACCCCAATCCACCCGTTGGAGGACTCAACGAGGTGCTCGCGCGCCATTTCCTCAAGCAGATTGCGAGTGCACTGGAGTTTATGCACTCCAAGAATTACGTCCACCGTGACCTCAAGCCGCAAAATCTCCTGCTAAACCCCTCACCTCTGTACTACCAAAAGTACCGACCCTACGAAATTCCCTACGCTGCCGCCGAAGGCTCCATGGTCCCGGCCGTTGGCGTTCCCTCGCTGCCAATGCTCAAGATTGCCGACTTTGGCTTCGCCAGATGGCTGCCCAAGTCGTCCCTGGCCGAAACCCTTTGCGGCTCGCCACTCTACATGGCCCCTGAGATTCTTCGCTACGAGAAATACGACGCCAAGGCCGACTTGTGGTCGACCGGAACCGTCTTGTACGAGATGCTGGTGGGAAAGCCGCCGTTTCGAGCGAACAATCACGTCGAGCTCCTGCGCCGGATCGAGAAACAGGACGATAGAATCTCCTTCAACGACTGCGTCATCAGCCGCGATATGAAGACCATCGTGCGAGCGCTACTCAAAAAGACGCCCACCGAGCGCATCTCGCACGAGGCCCTCTTCTCCGATGAAGTCGTGGCGGGCGAGATCCCCGGCTTGGTCGACGAGGACCAACCCCGGAGCTCCCAAAACGAAGGATCCATGGCCAAGGACAAGCATGCCTTGCCGGAGCGCTCATCGAGTCCGCGGCAGGTCGAGATGCGGACCCACTCAACTTCGTCTCGCCCCAAGCCGGCAGCAGAGATGATCCCATCGCCCAGGCCTGTTTCTCGGACTGTGGCGGCGGCTGCTCCTAGCGCTGGCACGCCGCCAATCCCTGCTTCCAGACGTTACAGCAACACGCCCGCCCAAGCTCCAGCAGAACGAACCGCGCCGGTGCAGGCCGAGCGCAGGCCTGCCATCACCTCGCATGCCACCGCTCCTGCTCGCCAGCAGGTGTCCCAAGAACGGCCGCCGTCGGCAGCCGCCGTGACCTTGAATCGTCGCGCCAGCCGCCATTCGCCTTCTCCAGGCTCTTCCATGCTCAGGGACCATCTGGAGCGAGAGCGGAATCCACGAGGTGCAGATGAGAGGGCCCAGCGTGAGGCTCGCGAGCGCGCTGCTCAAGAGATTGCCTTTGAGCGCGACTATGTCTTGGTCGAAAAGCGCAGCGTCGAAGTCAATGCCTTTGCGGACGAGCTGGCTGCGAGCCCGCAGTTCAACAGAGACCGCCCCTCGTCGCCCTCTCACGGAACCATGGTGAGACGGGCCACCATTCAGGGCGCGCCCAGCTCGACCACTGGAGCCAACGGAACACCTTCTCGAGCAATTCAGATTGCTCCTGGCAGAGATCGTCCAAGCTCTCTCCACCACCGCGCTAGCTCTTACGAGAGGCGCCATGGCCCTAGCCCAGGCTCAGCTACATCGGCCATTTCGAAAGCCCTCAACATGGCCAGCTACAGGATCTTTGGAACTGGAGCGTCGCCGCCCGGGCGCGGGCCCTCGCCGCCCAAGGGATACACGCAGTTCCCCATCTACCCGACTGCCCAGAGCAGCTTGTTGATGATTGGTGAGGTTGCAAAGTCGAGCGCAGCCTCGCGCGACAAGGACGCACGCGTGCTTGAGGTGGTGGAGGAGCTCGCCCAGCGCAGTCATGTCATTTATGGCTTCGCCGAAGTCAAGTACAAGCAGCTCCTGCCAGCGCCGCCCAGCGATCACGGCCTCGGCATCCACCAGGCCGCTCGCAGCCGTCCCGACGACGACGACGACCAAGATGCTGATGAGGACCTGACCGTTGAGGCGGTGCTCACAATATCCGAAGAAGCGTTGGTTCTATACGTCAAGGCGCTGGCGCTGCTTGCCAAGTCCATCGACTTGGCTGGTAGTTGGTGGGGCCAGCGCAATAGGGGAGAGATCATTGGTGACGGTAACTCGCCTCGCTCTCGCTGCGCCAACTCCAACGTTGCCGCGATTGGGGCCAAGATGAACCAAGTCGTGCAGTGGGTGCGCAATCGCTTCAACGAATGCGTGGAAAAGTCTGAATTCGTTGGCCGCAAGCTTGTCGAGGCGCAAAAGCAACTGCCATTGGACCACCCGGCACACCCGAACAACATGGCCTCTGCCTCGTCCTCGCTTGCAAGCGCTAACACGTCGGCGGAGAACATTCATCTGCCGACTGGCATCACTGCTGAGAAGCTAATGTATGATCGAGCTATTGAGATGAGCAGAGCTGCTGCAGTGAACGAGTTGGTCGGCGAGGACCTCCCTGGTTGCGAGCTAAACTATGCGACGGCAATCCGCATGCTCGAAGCCATTTTCGAAAGCGAAGATGACCTGACGGGTCGCAGATTGACCAGCGGCAAGAATCAGGGGGAGGAAGAGGAGGGGGAGGAGGAGGCGGAGGATGAGGAGGAGATCATTAGCGGCCTAGAAGATGAGGACCGAGCTTCTGTTTTGAAATGTAAGTTTGTACAACAGTACGCTGCATCACGTCTAACGGTCTGCAGTGATTGAGAGCATGAAGGGCCGACTCAAGGCACTTCGCAAGAAGATTGAGATTCAAAGGTCTCAGAAGCGCGCGAGCCTGCCCATCGTGGGCAAAGGTTCTCCCTCATCGCCATTTGCAACCAACACCCCGCCGCGTTGATGGTGATCGCGGCGGGCTGCCTCGCCGTTTGCATCATGCGCGAATGCGCAGAGCAGTACAACATTTGATTCATGATTTGCTTTGCATTAATTCATCTGGTAAGGCGTTTTCACGGGCATTTTCATCTTTTTGCTTCTTTTCCTTTCTCAGGCCTGGCGTACGGGACACGTGCGCGTACCTGGGATACGTCAGTACGTGAGGAGCTCAGTAAGATTTCATCCCTACATTTCCTTGTTCGTTTCTTTCGGGGCATCTTCTGGCTAGCAGGAGCAAGCAGCGGCACGACGAAGAAATTTCTCTCTCTCTCTCTCTCTCTCTCTCTCTCTCTCTCTCTCTCTCTTTCTCTTTTTTGATTCTGGAGAACGACAGGCGCAAAGTCTGGGTCGTGGCGCATGGATGGGGCAGACGTTCCGGCCTACTGTAGGGGATCCAGAGCATGATACCACGGTCGCACACACACATACAGGCGCAATTGCAACTGGACTAGCAACTCTCATGGCAGATGGGGGTTGATGGCTTTTGGCTACCGGCTCGCTCGCCTGGCTGCCGCGTTTCAGTGGTGGCGGTGGTAGGTGGGACTGTGTCAGCTGGTGGTTCTTATCCTCCCTGCTTCGTTTCTCCTCGCTCCCCTCCCTTCTTCCCCTCTCTGTGTCTCTTTTTTTCCTTTCTGCCTTCAGGCATCATCATTGCCATCATCTTACAACAGGGGTCCTCGCACAGATGGACGGACGGACGCACGCACGAATGGGATAGCGCGACATGGCGCAGATTGCTCAAACCTTTTGATTTTGTTTTCCCGGATTGGATGGGAATCGGATTGGGTTGGACTGGACGGATTACATGGCTGGACTAGGACTTGGGAGTCGTGGACGGACAGGGGTTTCCTTTTCACGCTGGCTGCGCACATGGGAACGATTGAGAAGGAATCATAATTTCGCTCGAGGACAAGAGGCCGCGCGGTTAAATTTCCAACGTGACAGCAGCAGCAGCAGCAGCAGCAGTTGAAATGGCAGATTGCAATCCATAGCATTGCAGCAGCATCAGCATGGCTACCCAGCAGGCCAAATTTGGCCGTGTTTCCATTTCGAACATTCATCACTGGCGCCTGTCTTTGCGCCAACGTGTACGACCGAGCAGGGAGCTACCTGCCTGCCTGCCTGCCTGCCTCGGAAGCAGTCACCATAACTGGCGCAGGGTAGACGTTTCGTTTCGGTTTGACCTTTCCGTCGCGTGCGCTTCTGGGCATGGCTACCCCCATGTCAAGCCAGATGGCAAAGTCCACATGCAGGTATTCTCTGGCCCTAAACTGTATTGGGTCGTTGGTGGTGCTCTCGTCGTTATTTCTGTAGGTGCAGCTGGGGGCGTGTACCTCACCGCTCTCCCACGATTACCTTTTCATCCCACGCTTCACAAGTTTAATTGTAGACATTGGTTTACGTGTAGTGTGTTCCACGCGCTTGGATGGCTCATCGACGAGACGGTGCGTTAGAGCTGAGCTGGAGCGCATCGACACCACTCGTCTCGTCTCTTGCGCGCTTCCCAGTCGGCATGGAGAACTATGTGGCGGTACGCGCGGAAGACGGCCGATGTGGAAACTCCAACGGGCGGCGGCGGCGACGACGACGGCTTGCCGGGTCGGGCAAAAGAAGAGCAAGCGCTTGCACTAACCGCCTGTACCGCCTCGTCGCACCCGACGGCAGCCGGCCACGTCGTCGACGCCGACTTTTACCCCTTCCGTGGGAGCATCGGGTAGGCAGGCCTACACTTGGACAGGTTGGGTGAGGCTGTGCCGGCTCGTGTGCGTGCATAGTTGCTCACTGAGCAGCCCCCAGCAGCTTCTTTCTGCGCAGCTCACCAAAGCGAACCGGTCGAGACTAAAAGGCTTCCATGCCCGCCACCGCCACTGGCTTCTGGCTCCCAGCTCGGCGCGCGGATGAGATGCTGGGATGTCCTTAGACGTCGACATGATTCATGGGCGGGGATGGGTAGGCTAGAGCGGGTGGGGGCTTAGATAGAACGGGCAGGGCAGGGCAGAGCGGAATACCTCGGGATGTGCGAAACGAACCGAATTGAAATGCTGCATGTCGATTGAGGAGAGACTTGGCTTGACCGCAAACAGTTACAAGCAACTGCGAGGAATTGTGGCGAGGGAAGACGGGAGCTGCGATCTGGGTCGGTCTGGGTCTGGAGGTTGGACAGTTGATCGCAGAAGAAGTGCCTTGCCTCTTCCATGTGGTGCATGTCAACGGCATGCCATGGGATGGAGAGAGAGAGAGAGAGAGAGAGAGAGAGAGAGAGAGAGAGAGAGAGAGAGAGAGAGAGAAAGAGCGGTTCGTGGTGTTGTAGGAAGGCTGGGCGTACCTGGTACGTCGTCCTCTCCCAAGCTGAATCCAGATCTCATCGTGGTGGGTACTTAATAGCACTCAAAAAGAGCACAACGACCGCAGCGGCGCGTGCGCGGCCAGCTAGACGGCTGGAGCAGATTTTGGTTTGGCTGTTGATTGATTGATCTGGTTGATGCTGGAGAAGTAAGTTAGTGCTGATTGGCTCGAGCGGCCGTCGAACAAACATGCTTTCGCTACCTACTTGCCCACGCACGTTGCGCGCTACCTTGCGTCTTGTAGGTCGTGCGAAGGGGAAGGTTCGTTCCGATTAGGTCTCTGCGCACGGTAACTTGACAGAGATATTTGCTCGTTGGTTGCAGCTCTCCTGGTGTTTCGACTACTCCCTGCGCGCCCGCATCGCTGTTGAAATATAAGCCAACCTCTCGCTCCTCGACGGACTCAAGCCAAGAAACAGACAAGGCCTCTTCTCCTCCACAATTTCAAGCCAAGAAATAGGCAAGACGTTTCCTCCTCCGCGTTCCCCCGCCGCCGCTCTAGCCGACCGAACAAACCGCAGGCAATCAGTCGACAACGTCCCAGTCGTACTACCGACAGTGAGACCGAACGACTCGACTGCCGTTCCCACCGATCCGGCCGGCGTATGCTAGACTTCGCCCAGTCCATATCGAGCCCTCGTCGCCGCGGTGTTCTTTGCAGGTGCCAGGAGCTGCTTCCGCCTGCCCATCAACGTCTCGACCTCTAATAGTCGGAAGATCAACCTCCCACATCAACTTTGAAAGAACCTCTCTGCCGCTTCCTTGATTTGCGACCAGCGGTTTCGTCGTCGATCGTGTCGGAATAGGACCGTCTTGTTGCTTTCCCGGCACTGGCCGCGATAGACTGAGGGCTTGGTTGAAAGGTTGATTCGCGAGGAGAGAAGAGCGCGCCGGCCAAACTCGAAGAAGTTCAGGAAGAAAAGACCAACGGGAGGAAAGCCAAAGGAAGGGAAGGACCGGCCACACGGGCAAGAGCAACTTGCTCTATCTAGACTTGAAGCTATTCGGAGCATACTTCCCGGTCTGTGAAGATGGGGCTCGGTATCCTTGAGAGTCGGAGCATGGACCGCGTGCCTGGTAAGTGCTTTGCCACGCTCGTGTTTGGACACTGCCTTGAAGGAAGAAGACGAGGCGCTCGAAGGCTGGATGAGCCGGTTGATGCTGCGCGAGTACGTTGCTAACAAGTCTCAGGCACGGTGCTTCTGGAAGATGAACAGCAGAACCAGCAGAGCAACGTGACGCTCGATCCAAACCTCAAGTACGACTGCAGCGGGCCGGTGCCCGTCATTCTTGTGCCCCAGCCCAGCGATGATCCAAACGACCCTCTTGTAGGCGCCCCGTCCCCATGATGATTTGGCAAAGGCTGATACCGTCAGAACTGGCCGCTCTGGTGGCGCGACCTCATCACCTTCATCCTCTCCCTCATGTCCGTCATCGCCGCGACGCTATCATCGCTGCTTGCCGCTAACACGCTGACGCTGTCGCTCTACTTTGGCCGCAACTTCACCGACATGGCGCTGTTGACGGGATATCACCTGCTCGGGGTGGGACTGGCAGGCTTCCTGTTTGTGCCCTCGGCACGGGTCTGGGGAAAGCGCCACGCGTTCCTGGTCGGCAGCGTGATTGTCGTCCTCAGCAGCGTGTGGGGCGGCGCCAGCGGGACGAGTTACAAGAGCCTGCTGTGGGCGCGCATCTTCCAGGGCATCGGGTTGGCCCCGTTCGAGGCGCTGGTCAACGCCTGCGTTGGCGACTTGTACTTCGTCCACGAGCGCGGCAAGCGCATGGCTCTCAGCAACATGGCGCTGTTTGGCGGAGCCTTTTTCACGCCCGTCATCGTGGGCAAGATGACCGAGACGATTGGATGGCAGTGGAGCTTCTACTGCGTTGCCATCATCGCCGGCGCTCTGCTGCCTGCCGTCGTCTTCCTGTGCCCTGAGACAGCGTATGTCCGCTCCACAAATCTCAACACCGACTTTGCGCAGAGCTCGGCGAACGCGTCGCGCTCTGGGGCCATGGGCATTGATGACAAGACGGGGCTCGAGATGGCGTCGTCGGTGAGGACCGAGCAGGACAGCGAGCGCAAAGACTCGCTTTCGCGCAGTCGCGAGGACACGACGAGCATATACAAGGGCAACGACCACGGCCGCGACGCGACGACGACGACGACGACGACGACGACGCCGCCGCAGGCCTCTGAATCAGCACAGCACTTCCCATCGAAGACACCCTACTTGCAGACGCTGCGTCCCTTCAACGGCCGCAAGTCGGACGAATCGTTCATCAAGCTGCTCCTGCGGCCATTCCCTCTCTTCCTGCACCCCGGCATCCTCTGGTCATGCGTCATCCAGGGCTGCCTGATCGGCTGGACGGTCATGATTGGCGTCGTGCTCGCCGCCGTGATGCTGGGGCCGCCTCTCTTCTTCACCGAAGTCCAGACGGGCTATATGTACACGGGCGCCTTCATCGGGGCGCTGGCGGGCTTCGGCCTGTCAGGCTTGCTGGCCGACAGCGTCCCCCGCGCAATGGCGCGCGCCAACAACGGCGTCTACGAGCCCGAATTCCGCACCGTGCTGGTGCTGCCGCAGTTCGTTCTGGGCTGCACCGGCCTCTACGGCTTCGGCATCGTCAGCAACGACACGCCGCGCTACGGCTGGTTCTGGCCCGACTTCTTCTTTGCCCTCGTCGTTGCCGGCATGGTGGTCGGCGCCGTGGCGTCGTCTTTGTACGTCGTCGACGCGCACCGCGAGCTGGCCGTCGAGGCGTTTACGGCGCAGATGGTGTTCAAGAACATTTTCAGCTTTGCCCTGACGTGGAGTGCGTACGATTGGCTCGTGCAGGGCGGTGTCAAGCCCGTTTTCATGGCGGTATCGAGCGTGCAGGTGGGCATCTGCGCGACGACCATTCTGATGTGTGAGTGTTTTCCCCAACGTGGTGGCGAGTCTGGTTGACTGACTTTGGCAGACGTCTTTGGAAAGCGCAACAGAGCGTTTTTCGCGCGACACGACATCATCAAGATGCTGCATCTGTGGTAGAAGTCAGGCCGTTCGCCGAAGAGCGACGCGAGGCAACGTTTCTTGATCTTTCGCATTTCTGTCATCTGGTTCCTCTCCTGATCAGTCATACACCACTGCGGTAGAGGGGCTTGCCTTCATAGCCCGCTTCTTTGACATATCGCCCAGACTCTAATTCGGGGGCTGCTCCGCAGACAGCCTCACCCTCGGGCTGCACACGCGTTCGATACCACTCCGTAGATCTCACAATGAATCTTTCCAAATCTCAGCCCTCATCAGTCGCCGTAAAAGTCTACTGCTGACTTCTCACTCACCTACCGTGACGTCTCCCTTTTCTCCGTTCTTTCCTCCTCTCCGAGCGTCGTTTGGCTGTTTTTTGATTCGTCAAGACTGCTTGCCACTTCGAGATTCCTTCGTTATTGCAATTCGTCAATCGAGCAATTGATGCTACGCCGATGCACTCAAAATGAAGGTCACATCTTGCTGACACAACAGCTCCTGCAGACGCCACCGTGATGCGTCAGGTTGTGGTTCGGCTTGGCTTATGACGTCGCCTGCCCAACGTCATCTGATGACGGTCCACGGGTGGTGACTTTTCCAAACGCTTGATGTCTGAGACGCTTTGAATTAGCGTTCGCTCTGACTTTTGCCAAGTTGAGATGGACGGGCAGGACGCACATCTTGACTCCCTGGGCATGAGCCGGAAAGCCTCTCCGCAGGTCATCCCTTCGAGAACCGCATTGCAAACTGCATCATCCTGCTTGTTGGCAGACGAGTGGTTCTCGACTCATCAGCTTGACGGTTCGTACGTCAGCTCCTGAAACATTCACATCACTGGACATTGTTGGACGCAAAGCAAAATCTGATTGGTCTATTCAGCGAAACTCCCCTGCCGAACGAGAAGCATTGGAGAGGGAAGTTTGAGAAAGGAGAAAAAGCAGACTCGCAACAGACTAACTAGCTCGAATTTTTTGTTGAGAGGATCCGATTGTGAGTCCCATCACCCATCATCAGCTTCCGACCATATCCCCATTCCATCTTTTCCCCCACGATTAACCCTCGTTTGCGGACCGCGCACCCGAATGCTTGCTTGCTGTCGTGACTGTCTTGTTGCTGGTGGAAAACTCGAGTGTGTGTGTCCGCGCTCGTGAAACTCGTGTAAGAAAAGAACTCCGGGAGATTAAATCGGACTGACGCGCCGGTCGACGAAGCGCTTCATCCAGTCGTGTACGTGTGTCAAGGGAGGCACCCTCGCGTGTCAGTTCAGAACCCATCGCACCACGCCTTCTCTGATGCAGAAAGGCAGCGCAGCAAGTCCCGTTCCCATGTCTATCCCTTTTTTTTTTTGAATGCCTCACCCAACTCGACGAACGCCGTTTTTGTGGAAACCTGCACAGGACGACGGAAAACCAGAGAAATGACCTAACCGAAGAAAAGTCGAAGTTTCCCACCATCCCGTCGTTCGTGACAAATGCAGAGAAACGTGACCGGCTATGCAGGGCTGTCGGATCGATTTTGTCAAAATCAAAGAAACGAAAAAACAAAAAAAAAACCGGAAAGTGAGTCGGCATCCGAAGGGCCAGAGGGCCGGGTCTAATTCGCACGTGCTACCCCAACGCAGCACCATCGATGAAGCAGAGAAAGAGTCGTGATATGCGGTTCCTCGAAGTCTTTCACCGGAGGTACGGGTGTCCGGCAGTCTATGCCGTGACGGTCCCTCCGCGAGAAAAAGCATGCTGTTGACACACCTGCGCCATTCCTCCTGTATGGACGTATTTCGAAGAAAAGCTCATGAAGAGGTGCCGCAGAAGAAGTCAACGCTATCTATATGCTGATCGGGGTATGAGAAGAGCAAGTTCCGAACCTTCGGTGTGGACTGCCGAGTCCAGTGCAACGCAGAAATGCAGGGACGAAAGCTGAAAAGGAAAAAAAAGGCCTCGTTGGTGTGGTGGAGCAGAGTTCAAGAGGCGAGTCGTACTCTGCAGCCCATGTTGAAGCGTGTTGTTTTACCACCAGGAGGACTGGCCGCCGGGTCCAGAGGGATTGCCGTAGCCGCCTCCGTATCCGCCGCTGTAACCACCACTGTAGCCGCCACTAGGTGCTCCACTGTAGCCGCCGCTGAATCCACCAGCAGCGGGAGCACCCCAACCACCGCCAAAGCTGCCACCACCGCCAGCAGCAGCACCGCCACCACCACCGCCGCCGCCGCCGCCGTAGCGACGAACATCGCGAGTGGCTCCGGTGCCACGGCCACGGCCACCGCCGCGGCCGCCACGACCGCCACCAAAGCTGCTGCCCTCGCGGGCGATGGTCTCGAGGAAGCCGGGAACTTCTTGGTTGGCCTCCTTGAGGAGCTCAATGAGATCGCGGACGACACCACGGTTGCCACGGTTGAAGAAGGCGGTCGAGATACCAGTGTTGCCAGCACGGCCAGTACGACCGATACGGTGGACGTAGTCGTCAATGTCGGTGGGCAGGTCGTAGTTGACGACGTGGGTGACGTTGGGGATATCGAGGCCACGGGCAGCAACGGCGGTGGCGACGAGGATGGGGCAGCGGGCGCTGCGGAACATCTCCAGAGCCTTTTCACGCTCGCGCTGGGTGCGGTCACCGTGGATGGAGGTGGCGGGGAATCCCTGGTTGATGAGGAAGTCGGACAAGGTGTCGGCCATGCGCTTGGTCTCAACGAAAATGAGGGTGAGACCGGTGCCAACAGTGTGTAAGATGTCGAGCAGAACGGAGCGCTTGTCCATGTCCTCGACGTATTCGACCTTTTGAGTAATGTTCTCCGAGGTGGAACCGACGCGGCCGACGGAAAGGAAGATGTAATCCTTCAAGAAGTCGCGGGCGAGCATCTGGATGTCGCGGGGGAAGGTGGCCGAAAACATGAGCGTCTGACGGCCCTCGACGGGAGGCATGTCCTCGCCCTCAACGATGCGGCGGATTTGCGGCTCGAAACCCATGTCCAACATACGGTCAGCCTCGTCAAGAACCAGATACTTGATGTTCTGGAGAGAGATGCGGCCACGTTCCAACATGTCGACCAGACGTCCGGGGGTAGCAACGAGCAAGTCGCAACCACGCTCAATCTGGCGCAGCTGAGAGCCAATGTCGGCACCTCCATAGACGACGCAGGGACGAACCCACGAACGGTAGGCAAACTTCCTGGCCTCCTCGAAAATTTGCGAGACGAGCTCACGAGTCGGCGCGAGGATCAGCGAAGTGGGGTAAGCCTTGCGGCTGCGGCCAAAGGTGTTGGCAGCCTGTGCAGGAAGAGCACTAGGCCCGTTCTGGAAAGCCTGGGACAGAATGGGGAAGAGGAAGCCACCAGTCTTTCCGGAACCAGTCTGGGCACAAGCCATGAGGTCGCGGCCGCCCATGACAATGGGAATCGAGTACTTCTGGACGGGCGTGGGGACCTTGTAGCCGGCGAGGGTGATGTTGGTGATGAGGTGGTCGTCGAGCGGCGGGTTTTCGAAGATGTTGACGGGCTCGGGAACGCCCTGGCCGGAAGCCTCGACGGGAATGTCGTCGTACTTTTCAAAGTTGATGCCGGTGTGCTGCTTCGAAGGGTCGTTGGCGACGCCGAAAAGTTCGCGCTCGACGCGTGGGTTGGCGGGACCAGGAATGTGCTTGCCATCCTTCCACTGTCCGTCACCAGAACCCCGAGCGGCGCCTGCGCTCCCTGGATATTTCTCTCGGTAAGCATTTGGGTCGAACTGTTTGGCGGACTGATTGTTCCAGGTGCCGCCAGCATTGTTGTTTGCAGTTGGGGTGTTGTCGGTAGTACCTCTGCTGTCGGGAGAAAAGCTGGGAGCGTTTGCCCAGTTGCCGCCGCGGCCACCGCCGCCGTTCATGCCCCCACGGGGGCCGCCGAACCTGCTGTAGAACGTGTTAATGCCCGTCGACATCCGCGTCAAAGTCCAAGTGCTTACCCTCTGCCGGCGTAGCCGCCGTTCATGGGTGGTGGCGGGCCACCGTTGATCATGGGCGGCGGGACGGCGTCCATGGCGGGAGGAGGAGGGCCGCGGTTGCGGAGGTGAGGAGGAATGTAGGCGGAGCGCTCGAAGCCGTTGCCCTTGGGGGCGTGCTGGGAGTCGTTGATGGAAAGACCCCCCATGTTCAGCTGGTCAGCCATAGTTGTAAGACAGGTTTGTTGATGGAGGTGAGGTCGGATGACGATCGGAAAAGCGCGAAGTCGACGGGGTTGGTGTCGTGGTAGATCACGGGAACGGGAGACGAGGGCAAAGGGTCGTCGTCGTCGTCGTCGTCGTCGTCGTGGGTGGGATTATCGTGTCGTCGGAAGCACTCGTCGGGCGGAAACGCGGTTGGGACCGTGTGCGACGAGAGAGAGACGCTGCGGAGAGAGTGGCAGGGTCGGCGTCTTTTATCGGCGAAAACGACGAAATAAAAACACGCAGAGACAGCCAAAGGACGTGGTCTAAGGTGGTGTGTTGAAAGTGTGATGGGGGAGTGGAGAGGAGGGAAGAGGGGAGGGAGAGAAAGGAAGAGGAAGTGCCAGAAGTTTTTGACAAAATCTGTGCAGCAGGAGGCGAATCAACCTAAGCCAGGCGCCCGAAGCGGCTTAGGCCGAACTGACGCCCGACGAGTGACTGACTGCTGACCTCACCACGTCCAAAGGCGGCGACTGGAGGTCCAGTCGTCCGGCATCTTCAAGCCTCTACATCTACATGCATATGACTACGACCGGTATCGCTTCCATGTACCGAATGCCGTCCTGCCCGTGGATAATCATTGCTGGGGGCACTCCAAGAAGAAATGCTCGTCGCCCACGCCATGTACTGCTGCTCCGTAGTCCCGTAGTACTCCTACAGCATCATCAACACCCGCGGCCCCCCTCGACCTTGCTCGACTATCCCCCCTCTGCGTGGTCCTCGACTATTCCCCTTCTGCATGGCCGTGGTCATGGTCGTGGTCCAGGTCCAGGTCCAGGTCCAGCCCTTGCCATTGCCATTGCCGGGCCCGCTGCCGTATCCGCCCGCGTCTTGTCACCGTCACATGCCACGCACTCGCTCCTGGTTTCCACGCTGCTCATGGCTGGCACGCACGCACGCATTGCCGTTGTCAAGGCCAATTTTTGAATACATATCTGAGCCAACGAGCTAGCTACCAGCGCCTGCCGCCGATCCATCTTCATCGTCTGCCGCTTGTCTCTTAGTTTGCGGCGCTCTCCTACACGATGCCCTTGTCCCACTTACCGGACCCGCTGTGCCGATTCGGGCGGGTGCGTACGAAGAAGTAGACGAGCGCGACAATGACTCCGAGCGCCAGCAGCTTCTGCGACCACAACAAACCGGCCGGCTCGCTCGTAGACAATGCGTCTCCCGTTGGATTGGCAGGCTTGACCAGCTCCGAGGCTGCCTCGCCCGTCGTCACGTCGCCCTCGTCCAGCTCTTCTGCAGCCTCAACTGATCCGATTGTATCTTGAGCAAGAGAGTTTACGTATCAGCGAAGGTGATGGATGGCACAGCTGCGCTGAGCACTCTAGAGCTCTACGTGGATACCTTCTGGCGGGACCTCGAGCTCGCCGCTGTTGGCGATGACCACGTCCACGTTTGGCTTATCGCCATAGCTCTTGGGGACATTCTGGATCTTGTCCACAATGTCATAGCCCTCGAGAACTTCGCCAAAGACGACATGGCGGCCATCGAGCCATGAGGTAATGGCCGTCGTGATGAAGAATTGGCTGCCGTTAGTGTCCTTGCCCGAGTTGGCCATGCCTTGGCCTCGTCAGTTCATCTTCTCCATGTTGGAGCTATGCTACATACTGAGAACACCCTTCTTGGAGTGCTTGAGCTTGAAGTTTTCGTCGGGAAACTTGGCACCGTAGATAGACTTGCCACCGGTGCCGTCGCCCTTGGTGAAGTCACCGCCCTGGATCATAAAGTCCTTGATGACGCGATGGAAGATGGAGTCCTTGAATCCAAAGCCCTTCTCGCCAGTGGCGAGAGCACTGCACCCGTGTCAATGCTTGTATGTGCAATTGGGGAATGTTGTTTACCGGAAGTTCTCTGCCGTCTGTATACGTATTAGCAACGTGGCCTCAAAGCACGGCGGTTCCGTCGGCTTGTCGACGTACCTTAGGGACGGTCTTGCCGTAGAGGCCAATTACGATACGTCCGAGGTCCTCATCGCCTTGCTTGATGTCGAAGAAAACCTGGGGCAGCGGTCAGCCTGTGTGCGCGCGTACGTGGAGCGCGAGCACATACCTTGTGGGTAATCTTTGGGCTCTTTGAGGCCTCGGCCGATTGGGCAAAGAAGACAAAGGCGACGCTCAGGAAGACGAGCAGGGACACGACAAGTCTTTGCATGGTGGCCATGGTGGATAGCCGCTGGAAAGAATGGAGGGTGGAGATTGATAATTATGTGGGGAGAGGCAAGTCAGTTTTGAGCGGGCAGAGCAAAGAGGGATGCAAGCTTGGGGCACTCTGACGCCCCTGAAACCCTGTGTCCCGTCAACTCACGTGACGCGGAGGTCGAAAATCCCCGGCGCTCCACCGCCTGACTGACCAGGCTTGACCTTTTCCAACCTCTCTACCTACCTCCAATTGCTTCCCTCGTCTACGACTGTGACACCTGCGACGCGTCCACCATGGTTTGTTAACTCGCCGCCCTTCCTTCTGCTTCTTCCCCTGCTTACCGGACTCCAGGTCTTCATCTTTGGCAACAACTTCGAAGGCGCCTTTCTCGTCAAGGTCTGAGAAACCTGTTTGCCCTCGCCGTCTCGAGACGTTTCACTAATGCGCCGCTCGCACAGAAAGCTCTCCAAACCTTCTATGGCGTCGGGCCCAGCTTGTCGCGCCAAGTCATGGCTCGGTTCAACCTCCACCAAACCATGAAGCTCAGCGAACTCCAGAACCAGCAAGTCCTCGACCTCAATGCCTATCTCTCCACCCTCAAGATCGAAAACGAGTTGCGCAGAGAAATGCGGGAAAATATCTACCGTCTGAGGGACATTGGTTCGTACAGAGGAAGGAGGCACGCCATGAGTCTGCCCGTGAGAGGACAAAACACAAGATCGCAGGTATGTGGACTGCTGCGCCGGCAATGGCAGTGCTTGCGCTTGTGAGGAGCGAAGAAAGTGCTGTGCTGTGATACAATACAGTACGCGGACTTTTGGGGCCAAACTGACGATCGGCAACAGATCCAAACCTCGCGCAGGCTCAACAGAGTGGAGCGCAAGGCGTAGACTCGTCATGCACATACTTAGCGTTTCCTACTGCATTTGGGCGGCGCAACGGAGCGGGTCACGACCCAAGGCTTTTCTACATGAGTTCTGGCAACATTTAGTGCTTGTCGATTTCGCAGATATTAGGTGCACCGAGATTGCCGCACCATACGAACGGGCCGCGCTGCGTCTTCCTTCCCGACCTCGCACTGATCTTTGCAGCCTCACATTCACAGAGAAAAGTGGCTGGGTAGGGTTTTGACCCAGAATCAGACTTTCATACCAACCTTGTGGGCCATCTACTCAGTCCTTCGTACTCCCGTGGACACTTTTGAGTCGCCATTTCGGCATTTTCTTCCAAAAGCCCATGGCTCTCTCTCAGAGCCTCAAGGCACTTGAAAGGTCAGAGCTATAATCTCGGTCGCTTCAGCTTTTACATGCTCCAATACCATCAGGAAATTACAGTACAAGGTACTGGCGACACTGATCGAGTTGAGCGCTGGCCGCTTAGCACCTAGTTCGCTGGATGAGACGGAATGCACGTTGGTTCATTGTTTCCCCGGGCCAAATGAACTTCATCTTCACTGTCGTTGTCCCCAGAAACACTGATCAGTGATGCCAATTGTTATTCCAAGGTTGGTGCCAAGAAAATGTATGTTCCATCGCTTGCATCAAAGTTTGGGACAGCGACCAAAGACATGCAGTGCCGGATATTGATGCTTCTCCTCATCGCGAGCTCAAGTTTCTGCGATGTACCATCCTGTCGCATTCGAGGTTGCTTGAACTTGCCATGTCGAGTGATGGGGCCATCAAGGTGCTAGAGACCAAAGACCTCAAGGTGCATCGTTTGACTGCATTGATCCTCGGATGGATACATATTCCACGCCCTTCAGACTCACCACCGCATTCTTTGACTGCTTTACTCTGCTCTTGTGCCGCCGTGTTTGCATTGCATCACTTCATCGGCTGTTTGGGTGGTTCGCCTCAATTCGATTGCTCCCACAGCCGGGTTTCTTCAAAGCAGTCCATCTCCAATTCAAGCGCACCATGGGTGTAAAGACTGGTCGTTCAGGTTCTACGTCAGCGGAAAGGCCTCCAACTCGCACCACAGCCACCACCGTTCCGAGCGTCCCAATCGACCCATACTACACCTACGATATTTCAAGCGAAATCCGCAATGTCTGGTCCAACTGCGATTCGAAATGCTCTCCCGACTTCTTTTTCGGCAACTTCCCACACCGAGAAGACACACCGCCGTCCTCATCAGCAAGTGCACACAGCCAACGCAAACGTCTCTCCGCACACCTCAGCGACCCATCACCACTCCTAGATCCCGGCCCCATCGACTCGCAACTCTCGAGCCCCCTCTTCAGCAAACTCCCACCCGAGCTCCGCGCCCAAATCTGGGGCTATCTCCTCACGCATCCGTCGGTCATCCTCCTCGTCGCCAACGGCGGCCTCCCACACACCCACTATGCGCAGCACCTTTCGCCATCCCTACTCCGCACCTGCCGCCGCATCTACCTCGAAGCGCTCCCCATACTCTACGGCTGCAACGCCTTCAGCGTCTTGCACATCCCCAACATGATGCGCTCGCGCAATAGCGCGCCCCTCTTCGTCCTGTCTCCTCGCTACTTTCCCCTGCTGCGCCGTCTCAATATCGACGTGCCGGATAAGTGGATTCTATGGAAGGTATTTGAGACGCGCTGGGGTGCCGAAGTGGAGCAGTTCATCAATATACTAGGTGCGTTGGTTCAATGCGCGGGGCCGGCGCTGCGACATCTCCAGATCAGCCTCGTACGAAACTGCGCGCTGGAGAGTTATACTTCGTGGGGCCCCTATTTAGGACCTGACACGCCGCTCATGAAGGCTTTGGCGAAGGACTTTTTGCCTGGGACCACGCGGGACGGGGGAGGGTGTGGAAGCGGGACCAGGTTCTTGCTCGTGTTGCCCTGCGGTGGTGGCGATGATGGAGAGGGCAGGGTCGCGCTTGATGTGCTAAGGCCTGATGCTCCGGCTGTGATACACGCCGTAGCAAGGAACTTGGGCACGCTGCAAAAGACGGCAAGATTGAATGGCGTTGGGTTGGCGGAGAGCTTGGTCGTTGAAGTCAAGGGACAAGGCGATGCTTTGCTTGATGGGGAAGTGGAGGCTGAGGTGTTGGTGAGAAGGCATGAGGGAGAGGAGGAGGAGTTGCCGCCCCGGATCGTTTTGTCTTTGACTGCAGGGACTCGGTGCCAGGAGTCGGAATAGACGGACTTTCCTTGCTGTCTGCCATAAGAGGCTACAAAATCAAGCGGCGTTTCTGAGCGGGGTTTTTTTTTTCAAAACCTGTCGCCTCCCTCTACGAGAGACTACGACCACGGTTTGCCACTTAGCACATACAGTCTCTGATCACGCCGATCAATATCCCGCACAAGTGAGGGGAGAGTCTTTCCGTTATCAGGAATCTGGCAACGTCTGAGGATGTCGAGAAGCCACCAGGTTCTGCGAGTAGTGCTCTCTTGATCCAGAGTCGAATCCAAGCACCGGCGCGTTTCCGTCGATGTTATTCCCCGAGCACTGCCGGGAGTTGTTGCAATTTGGACAAGTCCGACGGAGCGGGAATCCTTCAAAACCAACCCCCCCACCCGGCCAAGACACCGATTATATTTGCGCTGGGGAGATCAGAGATTTCTCGGGCACACACACCTCTCTGGTGACACCCATGTTCCGCAATCCATTTGCCAGCTGGCCCCGTGATGTGGCATTTTCTGCCTCCGAGGCCCTTGCTTCCGTGTAAGTAGAGAGAGGGCACAGCGAAAATTGTCTTTTCACCTCAGCACTGTCGCCCCGAGCAAAATGGAAGGATGTAGAGTCCGCGTGGCTCGAGGTCTTGTTGAGGAAACATATGAGGAAGGCATGATGGCTTATTCATACAAGACTCGTCCGCACTCCTGAGGAGCCCTTTTCGGTTCGCACTCCACAGGACAGGTTGGAAAGGGTGGTGACTCGAAATCGGATTGCGAAGGGAGAGAAAGGCGTTGCATTTGTTCAGACAGCTGTGCCTTTGATGCCGAGAGGGCTCCATGGATGTCAACGAAGTCGGCCTTCGATGTTAGTTAATTGAACGTTGGCCCCAGGCCAGCGGACAGCCTTTTTTCACATTGACATTAATGTGAAGTATAAAGGCAAAGAAATTTTAATGTCACGATGGCCTCGCCTGAGATAGCCATCCGACCGGAAATTGCCTATCTAACTCGCCATTTATGCCCACATGGCCTTGAACTTGGTGTTGAACTCCTCGGCAGCCTTTTTGAACGCGAATAGCACGTCAACCAAGTTACCCTCGTGGTCAGCGTTATCCCATGCAGGCGCCTTCATACCATCCTCAATATATCCGCTCGTGCTGACTCCGATCTCGCCCGCACCACCCTCGAACTCGTCCTCGCTTTCGTCTTCCCAGCTATCGGCAACCTTATTCTTCTTTTTCGCTATTTTCTCGCTCACCGGCAGGTTTACCGGCGCAGTTTCCTCGCACAGCCGGTCCTCAACCTCCTCCTCGTGCGCATCGCCATCGCCCACCACCAACAGATCATCCTCAACACCTTTCTCATTGCCTTTGATGAAATTCGTCAGACTCGTGATGATCGTTGCCAACACCATTGAGAAGTCGTTCAGCATGAACCAAACATCGCTCTTTTTGATCCTGTTTGCGTCAACCAACGCGCCGACATCGCCGTGTTTAAAGAAGTCAAGGAGGTATGCGTTCAAGGGAAGGTCGGAGTCAATGGGCAGGTATGGAATGACTGCCTCTTCGAGGAAAACCCCAGCGCGGACTGTGCGGCAAAGCTCGTTGATAGAGTCGAAGTTATCATCACCGTGTCCGGAGAGCGCAACGAAGTTGGACCGGATCATCGGAAGGGCTGCTCCTGCTTCTCTGGCAATGGCTGCCGTAGGGTTGTCGGTGGCTCCGAATTTGGTGCGCGTCAACGGAAGTTGACAATCTGGCCCGGGCACATGCGCTGAGATGAACGTATGTACGTAGGCGCTAAATATGTTGAGGACTTCTTGGTTGTGTTCTTTCAGGATTTTTTCCGCTTCTTCGGGCAGAGGTGGAAGAAACACGGTAGACGGGGAGTTTTTGATGACCTCAGATTCCTTGGTCACCTGGGGCAGGAACTGTCGACCGAAGATGTGGCTGCACACAAGAATAAGGGTTCGGGTGACTCTCTCTGTCATCTCGGGATGTTTGCGTATGCCAGTGCACAACTTGTGAAAGTAGCCCTCCTTGAGAAGAGCGTGGAATGCCAAGTTAGAGGGCTCATCGTAGTACAAATGCGACACCAGACCCGCGAAGTTGAGGGGGTTTCCATTTTGGTCGAGCAGGAATTGCCTCCGGAGGTACTCGAGAGAGAAACGGAGATGGTGAAGCACAGAAGTGCGGTTCTCGTCGCCACCGAGATAAAGACGAGAGTGGGACAATAGCGCATCAATTGAACGGACTGCATAGTCTGAGTGCTTGGACTCTGAAAGTAGCGTGCAGAGCCTAAGAACCAAGGTCGTCGTGATGGGAAAGTGCCCGGTGATCTCGGGCAAACGAGAGCTCAGAAGCCGGCAAACCTTGGATACCGCGATTCCATGGAACACGACGTTTCCGAGGACATCAAAGCCTCTGCGCCCAGCACGACCAGCGCCTTGGCGGAAGTTGAGAGCCGTCAGGAAAATGGAATCGCCGCAGAAAGCCACCGTCTTGCAAGGCATGTTGATGCCCAAGGCTAGAGTCCCAGTCGCAACGACGACCCTCAACAAACCTTTCCTGAACAGCAATTCAACAACATGGCGGTATTTTCTGTTCATACCAGCGTGGTGAACGCCGATTCCCCGGAAAAGTGCCTCAATAAGAATGTCAGAAACGTTGCGGTAGCGAAGCTCCTGGGCGTACGCTTCGAGCTCGGACTTTTGGAATTTGGTTCGCTCCAGAAAGTGGAACCCATCAATGGGGTCGTTGGGGTCGAAGGACTCCCAAGAGTCCACGTCAGCCAATGCGGTCTCTCTCTCAAGGTCAGCTTTGCCCATGCCGTCTTCAGGCATAGCAGAGGTCTTCTTGGGAGCCTTTTTCTTTGACGTGGTCTTGCGACTCTTCTTCCACATCTCCCAAGATTCCATTTTTTTTGCCCACACCGGAGACGTGTCTTTCCAATTCTTTTCAGCCTGCTTTAGTTGTTCCAACACAGTGCTGCAAATTGTTTCGCAAAGCCAGCGATCATAACTGAACAAAATAGCAGGCAGGGCAGACTGCTCGTGCAAGTGGTAGAGAAGGGGGAGCACGGTCTCCACCATGTCTGAATTGCCCAGTTCCGTGTCACGGTCTGCTTCAATCTGATACAAGTCTCCTCCGAGATCTTTTACGACTCTATCGTATGGTGAGTTTTCGTCGGCCATCCATTGAAGAAGGAGCTGTTTCAAGTCTTGGGACCATTTAATGGTATCAGCTTGAGCGATTGTGATGGGCAAAGCCTGCTCAGGATCCAGTGATGCTGGGACTCTGTGGCTTTCCGTCTGATGTGAAACCATGGATTTCCAAAGCGTAAAGCAATCCCGAGCCTCTAGGGCAAAGTCCTCGGGAATTCCACGCGTCCTGTTGAGCAAAGCAGCAACCGGATGGACGAACTTGAAGTTTTCGCCCTTGTCCAAGCCGACGCGTGTGACTGTTGGCTCTTTGGGAAGCCCCTCGAACTCAAAGTCTTTGGGGCTCGTGAAGATGAATTTTCGTAGATCTGAGTATCGGTGAGGGTGGTGAACCATGACCAAGTCATTCCCGGAAGCCTTTTGTGTCGAAGCAAGCCAGTCTTGGAATCCCTGGGGATTTCCAACGGTAGCGGACAGCGCAATGATCGGACACGGTGAAAGCAGAAGCAGCTGTTCCCAGACGATGCCATCATCTGCTTGGCTAATACAGTGGACCTCGTCAAATATGATACGCTTGACGCGACCTGACCAGGAGTTTGCATGCGCTGGAGCCAGAAGCATGATTTGAAGGACATGTGGTACCGTCACAAGGACTTGGCATCCAGTAGAATTGTTGACGCGGTAGTCCCGAGTGTGGATACCCCAAACAGACTTTCCTCCGTGCTTGTAAAACTTGGAAAAGCGGCCCTGTATCTCGGCCGCAATCTGGTTGACCAGAGCTTTCGTTGGAGCTACGTACACGATCACGCCATCATCAGAGCTTTCAATCACCTTCTTCATGGCATAGAAAGAAATGAATGTTTTTCCAGCACTCGTAGGCGCCACAACGAAGAGACTTTTCCCGGCGTCAACGACATCCAAAACCTTGCGCTGCCAGCCATCCGGAAGGAAGGGAACGCGCTCGTCGACAGCGGAATCCATCTTTCGATCGAAGTAAGGACCACAGTAAAGAAGCTGGAATTCCTTAGACGGACATGGGATCCTGAAGGTGGTGACCGCCTTTCCAGGGCGCAGTGAAAACTCAAACGGAAGCTTTCGATCTTGCGAGTTCGATTCGGAAATGGTGAACGACAGCCCTAAAGCGTCGACAGCTCCCTGAAGCGTCGAGGCCATGGACTTCGTCATGTCCGGTGAGGATTTAAGTCGGCCGACCAATTCCCAGATCCTGGCGGCAAGTTGGTAATTAGGAGACTTGGGACTCGCCGTAATGGAAAACTTCCAAAGTTCAAGGAGGCAGTTCAAGGCATACAGCTCTACCTCTGAACCTACAATCTCTTGCTTCGAGCTCGGTAGGGAATTGAGATAACGAAGGGTCTTGTTGTAGCGATCTGCGGGCTGTTGCACTTTCTGAATGTCCTTGCACATAGAATGCCACGAGCTCAATATTTTGGAAGCTTCTTGAACACCCTTTTTTTCTTTGTCGACAGCACATTGGTTCAGAATTTTTTGCTTATTACTCGGTTCTTTGGCTTTGCCACTCCCGGCTTTGCCAGGCTTTCCTTTCGAATGAGGTACATTCGACTTGGGAGTTTGAAGGAAAATTGTGTCGGGCTCGAGGATCTTGCCGACGGCATTGGTAAGACTGGCGGCATAAGCCATTAACTCAGCCATGAAGCGCTGGTTCCGGCGGCTTTCGTGGAATCTGTTGCGAGCTTTGACAGCCATGGTGACCTTTCGGTCCAGAGGACGACGTGCATTGTGCCAATGAGTCAACTCTCTAAAAATTCTTGAAGAGCCAACAGTGGCGGACTGGGCACCCTGATTGTCCAAATCCAGGACGACTGGAGCCAAATGTTTATCGAAAACACGGTCTGAAAAAGGGAGCAGCTTGTGATGAGATTGCAGGGGCGCCCCGTTGCTCGGAAGTGATTTTGAGAAAGGCTGACGATTCTCAAGCTTAGGTCTTTGGGCACCCGTTGATGCGATGATATCGGCCATGCCGTTGACCAAAGCCGAGGAGTCCTCTTCGAGCTGCATATCACTGCCGTTCAAGACATGGTTGAACAACCTGCCGTCCAGGAGATCGGCAATGTCTGACGAAGATATTTGTGCATCGTCGACAAAGCTCTTCCAGGCAGAGGAGCACATGATATCCCTGCAGACTGAGGCGAAGCGTTCAAGGAATTCTTGGGCCCCGCTATTCTTCGCAGGCGTAGCCACAACGCGTTTTGCAAGAGGCAGCTGACGCTGCAGAGCACTATGGGTGAGCAACGCTGTGACATAGTGGTCCTGGCAATCCTCGGCTTGAACCATAGCCGCAAGAGTAGCTGAAATGAGATATAAACGCTCCGAGAGGGTTTCTGGGGCCCCACTGTGGTACCTGGAGAATACCTCGCACATCTCTTGAGCAAAAAAGTCGTCGGATTTCTTTGTGTCGGGAACATTTTGGGTATTTGGTGCACGTGGCACCGTTTTGGAAGTACCTTCGAGGACGGAAGCAATCACTTTGGTATCTCTCCACTCAAGTCCATTGGCCAATACAACATTGTAGCCTCGACCAAGAAAGTTCAAGATGGCTGAACGAAGAGCCGCCTTGTCGCGTTTGTGCTCGGCACAAAGACATCCATCAGTAGCGCCATCGTTCATCATGACAAACATGTAGCCGCCTTCTGCGAGTGCGGCGTTGAATTTGGAGCTACTGAGTGATGGGAATACCATGACTTTGATCGAGCGAGGCAGGTTTGCCTCCAGATGGCGGAGGATGACAGCTCGAGCGAGAAGATACTTGGCTTTGATGGAAGCATCCGCATGGGATGGTGAGCATAGATGCTCGTGGTCGTCGAAGAAGACGATATCGAAATTACATTTGCGTTGGTTGAGATTCGCCAAGACACGCTCGACCAGCCAGGCAGCGTGGAGCATTTGGAAGCCATCTGCCTTGTGAGTCAGCGCAGCTCGTCGCGTTTGGAATGATATAGCAACCTTGGAAGTCCAGAAGATTGTCGGAAAAGCACTCGAGCAATAGTGAGTCGCCTTCGACGAGAAACGGCTCGCTACCCGCGTAATCGCCGACGAGGTCGACGCGACGGGAGTAGACCTTGCCATAGAGCTCGGAGACATCCTCGTCGGGAGGCCGCGGAGACGTTGGGCGCTCCATAATGATGGACAGAGGTGGTATGGTCAAGGAGAGCGGTTTGGATGTAAGGTGTTGTGTTGACGGTCAAGAGAAGGAGATGGGCTTTTGTAGGTAAGCGGGCCGGCGGAGCGGCGAGCGGGCGAAACCACCGCCCACAAACACCCGCGAAAACTTGCAAACGCCAGCACTGAAAACAGTGGAGCCGCTGATTTCGAAAGTCGACTGAGCACCAAATACGAATAGTGAGTGCATCTGCATGATAACAGTGCTGCAGTACTTCGCAATCACCAAACAAACGTCCCTAGGGTATCCAAGCGAGCGAATCATACAGCGACTACGGCTGCTGGCATGAAGTCCCCCACCACAGGCTTCGTTCTGATGCGATGATTTTCAACATTGTCGATAGCAACTAGCTACATGGTCGATACAAGCAAAGTACAGGAGACTTCTATAGTTTTGACCGCCCGAGCCGAGCACCCCCGGTGAGTCTCGTTGGCGTACGCGCCCTTGTTTACCTGGTCAGTACACCTCATGGCAACCGAAGTGTGAGGTTTACGACGCTCGAAAGATCATTACAGTGACCGAGAAGTCACTCCTTGACAGGGAATTGCGGATTCGTGTGCCATCTCCCCAGGCTGTCGCCCTACTTCTGTCTTCTTACCGCAAGAGAATCCACGGATCCCCACACATGGGCAAGGCGGTTTACGCCACAGCCGCCCCTGTCGTGACAAACAATAGCGAGTCATGTGCAGCCCGTATCCCATCTGTTTTAGCCAGAATTATGGCTCACGACTCCACGCGGCCTCATTGCGCAGCCAAAAGTAGCTTGAATCCGAATACCATCCACTTTAACGGCAGCAAGAAACCGAAACTAACCACAGTACATGAGACATCGATTGGAGCGACTTTTACAATCAACCACGGTGCGCAAAGCTCGACTCGTCCCACTCGGCCCATTCAATCTCCTCCGAACAAGGGAACATGCGTCACTTTTGGGAATAACACTTTGTTGCGTCAGCTTACAACACTTTCCAATGATGGCGAAGGCTCCCGTACTGGCAAAAATAAAGGTGATTAATTTCGGAGAAATCGACTGGATCGGGCCACTAGGAAGATGTAAAAGTATTCGGGCGCAAAGGCGAAAGGGACTCTGGCTCCTGTCGAGAGCACAGAGGCAAGACAGTCGACGAGCCCTGAGAGGTGTTAGCCACTGCGGAAAGCAGCTGCGCCACATCTTCCGTGTAGTCGAAAGGAGATACAGGGCGGAGGAGGACGGTTTTATACTCCATGGTCGCCTCTTCTCTCACACCGCCTTAGATTCAAGCATGCTGCACGTGTGCTGCTTCTCGTCTGACCAATGATTCACGTCGGAGAACCATGCTGTCGTTTCCCCGGGTGTAGGAGCAATGAAACTTCCAACCCCATTTATGACAGCCGCGGCGAAGGCACCACGTCCCTCAGCCTGCCGAATGTTTTACCGATCCAACCCACTAGCTACGGCTAAGATAAAATTGCAAAACTTCCCTCTTCAGATCCCGTCGCTGCGCCGGAGTTTAAGTACCTCTGAATGCTCCGCAAGCCCAAGCATGTGTCAAATACGCACTACTGTGCCACGATTGACATATTCTGAGTGACGGCTTTCTTGCCTTGCCACAGCTACAAAAGCCGCTCCAATATTAAGCCTGAGCAGGACAATAGCGGTGGCGGGGGGCGCAAGGTATCAGAGATTGCACCATGAAACACTTCTTGCTCCCTGCTCTCGACCCCTCAGCTACTCTCTCCTCTTCAGAGGGAGGTGGGAGTGCCGTCCCATTGTCTCACAGACTCTTCGCAAGGTTTTCCACCTTTCATTTCAGTTGCTGGCTCACACCATCACTCGACGACAGAAATCGAAAAGACAAAGCTGAAGCGATGCTTTTTTGCCCTTTTCTCTCGACCAGAAAATTAGTCTTCCAAACGACCTTACGGCAGTGCAGGCGAAGAGCAGGATAAGCCCCTCTGGATATCAACAAAAGCAACAGTGGCAACGAGGTCGCAACGTGCCTAGCAAACCCGACGATTTGTGCGTACTTCCCTGTCACGTGGACACAAGTAACGGAGCATGGGGCTGCGGCGCGCCGAACCATGTGGACTTCGGTGCCGATCAAAGGGACAACAGTGAAATTGAAATGCACGACTGCAATCAAGGGAAGCCAGAGAGGCCGCAGAGTCCATGAAATGATGATGGTAGACGCCTCCAAACACGTCTGTTGCCGTTCATTTAACAGCGGAATGGATACTCCTGCCGCAGCCCTTGCATCAGCGCCTGAGCAGCATCGAGCAGCTGCACGTGCGCAGCCTCAGGGTCTACTGCCTCGCCCTTCCGCGTAACGTTCGACCGGCAGACTTCGCGGGTGTAAAAGCAGCCTCGTCCTCGGATCGTCCCAAGACAAACAGAAGATGCTTCGACGCAAAGACACTATAGGGTTACAAATATTTTCGCACTCTATATTCTGGCGCTCGAAGAATGATGAAAGCACTGACCACTCTTTCCTTGTTCTGTCAACACACTCTCCGCAACGTATCCCCTATGATAGTAGCCACTACATGCCGCGAAACATGATGAAGGGCAACAAGTTTCTATGTTGATTGAAGAGTGGAAAGTAGACACGAGGGGCAGTCCCGCAAACCTTGGCGCAAACAAGGGAGAGCGTGGATGAAATTGCGTTTACCGGCAAAAGCCACGGTACGGGGACGGTTTGTCGACCTCTTGACTCAACACGATAGCCTCCCGGCGAGGAAAAACAAAAAAAGATGGGGGCAATGGAGCAGGCTTTTTATGGCAGACCACTGTTCGCAACGTCGGAGCGGCGTATGTAGCTGACAATTCGAAGCACGCTATCTAGTGGCACGTTGTATTTTGGAGCAGCCATAGCTGAATTCTGGAATGTGGCCATAAGACCGGCAGTAGATGGAAAAAATCTAATTTTCTTTTGTTCCATCGATGACTTGAAAGAGAGCTGCGAAAAATGGGAGGGAAATGCGCCGTAAGTTATGACGACGGCCGTCGCTCGTTGATGCCGCCCACAGCGAAAGGTGCAGAAGCATGTGGTGCGCTAAACGAATGGATGAAAGTGCGACATGAAAGCGTTGTATGGATTCTCTTTGCTGATGCCGGTCCCTCTTTTTCGTCTCTCATGCCGTGAGGAAGGGTCGGCGTACAGATTAGGAGAATGGCATCGGGTAGAAATGAGACAAGAAGAGACGTGACTCCATACACATGTGGGTAGGTAAAATTTTGGGGCATGTGAGATATCGTAAAGCGTCGTGGTGCGTGTCGTATATGTTTTAAGGTTGAAATGTTCGGGAGGTTTCGTAAAAATGTGTCCAATCAGCGGCCGGCCCTTCCATGATTCGGTCGAACGCCACGAATAGACGACCTTGCATCAGACCGGAGAGTCGCCTCACGCCACATGCCAGGCGACAACCACCTGCGTGACCACCTCCAACAACCGATGCAGGTCAAACAAAGTACCTGACCAACTTAGCCAAGCTCATCAAGCTCTGGAGATTCAAGCCCTCATTGTCGTAGTCCCTACCATAGCCGGCGCTGCCATAGTAGCCGCTGCTGTAGCTGCGCGACCCGTAGTTGCTAAGGCCCGGGCCGCCGAGAGCGCCGTTCAGAGCCCGCGGCAGGCTGATGCCGTACTGTCGCAGGATTCCGTGAAGCGCGCCGCTGCTGAGTAGCGGTCCGATGACCATGAAGAACAGTTTGACCGGATGGCGGCGCGCATAGTCGTAGAGCTCACGCAGCAGGCGGCGTAGCTGACGGAGCAGCTGTTGAATATAGCCGTCGCGCGGGCGCCGCTTGTAGTAGGAGGAGGACGAGCGCGAATGCGTCGAATAGTAGCTGCTGGGCCCGCGCCAGTATGACGGACGGTAGGTCGAATGGGACGAGTAGGGAGAACGAGAACTGAACCAGCCCATGTTGGAATAAGAGTGACGGCTGGGACGCACGACGCGGTAGCGGCGGATGGTGGCCGT
Organism: Phyllosticta ampelicida; assembly: GCA_020351975.1. Lineage (NCBI taxonomy): Eukaryota > Fungi > Ascomycota > Dothideomycetes > Botryosphaeriales > Phyllostictaceae > Phyllosticta > Phyllosticta ampelicida. The sequence continues at coordinate 9,650 of JAIFKG010000240.1, read as the reverse complement.
GGTTGCGGTCTAAGTGGTTTTATGCCCAATGGCGATGCAGGGTTTTTGGCAAGGGATAAGCTGTCGATGTCGAGGCAGCCCAACGAGGCAACTTGGATGGACAGCACCGAGGGTGAAGGTTGCAGATCAGCGAATGGCGCGGGAGATGGTTGCGAATCCGTCTATTTACGTCGGCGGTCGTTGGAAAAGGGCCGACGTCAGGCACGAGGTGAGGCGGATCACACACGGCAAGTGGAGACTTCAACGGGTGTCGATTCAGAATGGACGAGGTGCATCTATTGTCTTGACCGGTGAGCGCAGAAGGAAAGAGTGGAGAGGATTCAAGGTGAAGAAAAGTGTCGAGGCCATGGGATGGGCTGGTCGGGACTACCCAGCACAAGATGCAAGGCGTCCGGGACGTCAAGGGCACGAATGAGAGGGGCTGAGGATGCCGCGCCATGACTCTACCCCAACGCCACGGGCTTCGCCATCTTGCACTGGAGGGTACATGCGGAGCGTGGTTGAGATGGCGCAGACTCTGTTGCACGACGTCTGGCTGGGCGCGACTGGTTTTGGAGAGGTCGACGAGGCTGCAGGATGGATGCAACTTTTTGACTGACTCGACTGATCATCTGAGAGCGGCCATCCTTGCAGGCTTGCAGGACGCGGATGCAGCTTCAGCCTCCGCTGCGCAAACAGTGGGGTTGGGTACTTGCATGCATCCAACACGAGTCTTTGTCCAGCTCGAGAGTTTCTGATAGCAGACGGGGAGGTTCCCTGATGTCGCGACGGGGCGTTCCGGCTGCGCGCCGTCGTGAACGCGTGGTGGAGGCATCGCTTTGCCCGTGGTCGCCATGGACTTGCTTTGCAGAGCAGAGGGACATGCAGACGTATGCAAGGGGGGAGCACGATTGTAGGTTGGCGAATGAAGACTGCAGGGTCTGGGGGAGAGACGAATGAGAGGATGGAGGATGAGAGGATGAAGCATGGGAGCTGGGGAGAACGAAAGGATGCCTGAGCATTCAGGACTCAGGACTTCGGTAGCACGTGCCCGGAGCTGCGAGGAGAGAGGACCCTGGGCCAGGCGGCGGCGGCGGCGACGTCATTCCAGCCCGTCGACTGCCTGTCCCGCTTCCTTCTCGTTCAACCTGGGAACGTCTCCTCTCCTCAAACAAACACCCCTTTCGACCCTTTCTCGGTCGAGCTACAAATTCACATCTCGCGCGACTCTTCGACATGTCCAGTAAGCTCGGCTCTCCAACATCCGCACATCCGCAGCGCTGACTTCTCCAGCTCCAGATTATTGTAGGCAGCCTTGACCCAGCGACAGAAGCTCTCTAATCACCTTGCCAGACAAGATCCTCGACGTCTCGCCCAGCGCGACCCAACAGCAGATTCGTGATGCCTACAAAAAGGCCGCCCTGAAGCACCATCCCGACCGCGTGCCTGCCGACTCGCCAGACCGCGCCTCTCGGACCAAGCGATTCCAGATGATCAACGACGCCTACTACACCCTATGTGATCCAACGCGCCGACGCGACTACGATGCCGCCAGGACGTTCAACAATTACAGTGGGGGTTTCGAGGACAGCGATCCCGAGGAGGAGATTCCACAAGCCAACGCCAGCGGCCAACAGGGACAACAAGGTGGCGCAGGCTTCGGATTCGGATCTTTCCCGTGGTCGTCCTTCTTTGGCAGTGGAGCCAGCGCCAACCCCAACACCGGACCCGCTCCCGATGCGCGCAGCAACGAGCAGTTTGGCAACGTCTTTGAAGAAATGCTGCGCGAGGAGGGCATGGCCGAGGGCGAACGTGCACAGCCAACGGGCAAGTTTTGGAGCATGGTCGGTGGCCTCAGTGGAGGTGCCATGGGCTTCATCATTGCCAACTTTGCAGGTGCCGTGGCAGGCGTAGTCGCCGGCAGCAAGTTGGGTGCTGTGCGCGATGCCAGGGGCAAGAGCGTCTACGCCGTGTTTCAGGAGCTGCCACAGGCCGACAAGGCGAGGATGCTGAGCGATCTTGCCAGCAAGGTCTTCGCGCATGCGGTTGGTTCGTAACGGCCATGATGATGATTCTGTGATATCCCTTCGGGATGATTCTGTGATATCCCTTCGGCGGCGGACATGGGTTAGCGATTGAAGCAATGGCGTGGTAATGAGCAAAGTCTGCACGGGTTGGTGTTCTTGGAACTAAGAGCTGGGATTTGGAAAACATCGTGCTTGACACTATTTGCCGTCTTCGAAACACATCAGATGCCGGACAAGCTCCAGAACAAAACTTCAGGCAAACCAAAAGCTTTGATTCTATTTGCATGAATCAGCGTGCTGCAGGAACCGAGCTCTGCCCGAGACCACCCGCGTCATCATCGACAACGGTCTGCGCGGCGCCGGCTCCCACAGCTCATCGACGCATGTCCTTTGCATCCATCTCAACCCCATTTCCACGAGCTCACGCGCTCTCCAGGCCTCCACCCGCGCGCCACTTTGGCCTGCGGGGATCCTATCTCTGCGGCCCAGCCCATCGGCTGCACGGGCTTTATCGTTTTCCGCCGCACTTGCCCTCCCAACCGCCGCACGTCCAACACACTAATATCCTTCACAACCCTGACCCTGTAGCCCACCATTCTCTCCCGTCTCCTCACACCTCACCAAAATGTCCAACAAGACGCGCATTGCGTACATGTACGATCCCGACATTGGCTGCTATGACTATGAGCCCGGCCATTGCATGAAGCCCTTTCGCATCCGCATGACCCACGATTTGGTCATGTCCTATGGGCTGTATCGCAACATGGAGGTTTACGTACGTCACGTCCTGCGCTTCCCAGGCGCCTCTAATAGATGAAATCGTAGCGCGCAAAGCCTGCCACAGATCTGGAAATGACCCAGTTCCACACGGACGAGTACATCGAGTTCCTCAAGCGCGTCACTCCCGACACGATAGGAAACTGCCAGCAGGAAGCGCTCAAGTATGACATTAGTGGCGACTGTCCGGTTTTTGACGGCCTGTTTGAATTTTGCTCCATCAGCGCCGGTGGATCAATGGAGGGAGCGGCGCGCCTCAACCGTGGACGATGCGATATTGCGGTCAACTGGGCTGGTGGTCTTCACCACGCGAAAAAGGGCCAGGCCGGTGGTTTCTGCTATGTCAACGGTGGGTTCCATGCCCGCGACTGTGGCGCAACGACTGATGAAAGCCGCAGACATTGTGCTGGCCATTCTGGAACTCTTGCGCGTCTACCAACGGGTCCTTTATATCGACATTGACATTCACCATGGAGATGGTGTCGAAGAGGCCTTTTATACCACCGACCGAGTAATGACCTGCTCATTCCACAAGTTTGGAGAATTCTATCCCGGTACCGGCCACCTTTCGGACATTGGAATTGGCTCGGGCAAAAAGTACGCCGTCAACGTACCGTTGCGCGATGGCATCGATGATGATGCGTACCAAAAGATTTTCGAGTCGGTTATTACAGACGTCATGAATTGCTATAAGCCGGAAGCCGTGGTCTTGCAGTGCGGTGCCGATAGTCTGTCAGGGGATCGCCTCGGCAGCTTCAACCTCAGCATGGAGGGACATGCGAACTGCGTCAAGTTTGTCAAAAAGTTTGGACTCCCGACCATGCTTCTCGGTGGTGGTGGCTACAGCATCCGCAACGTAGCGCGCACATGGGCTTTCGAGACGGCCCATGCAGTTGGAGACAGCGTCAGCAAAGTCTTGCCGTTTAGCGACTACTACGAGGTGGGCGAAGTTGCCCCATGCATATGAATTGCGCTGACTGGAGGGGTAGTACTATTGCCCGGAATATCTGCTGGATACGCCCAGGTCCAACATGTCGAATGACAATACCTCCGAATACCTTGAGAAGATCAGGTCCACGATATCCGAACGGCTGAGGAGTCTACCTTTTGCTCCGTCCGTCCAGATGCAAGACGTGCCACGTGAGAGCCTTGGTGGCGCGGAAGAAGACGAAGACTTGCTTGCAGACTTGGACGCCGACAGAAACATGGATGTCAGGATGACGGAGCTGCAGCAAGATAAGCACGTCCAGCATGACAACGAGTTTTACGACAGCGACATCGATGACGAGAGGAACGTGTACGTACCAACCGAGCCAAAGAATGAAGAGGCATCGGACGAAGAAATTGCGGACGCTGCGGAGCCCGATGAAGATGGCGGCGCCAAGACGATTGGAGCTGCAACTGACGCAATCCCTACCCACCGAAGCTCCATCTTCCACCCTAGCGAGGAATCGGCCTTTACCCTGGAGGAGAATGGCCAACCTTCTGGTTTTACTGGTCCGCTCCCTGGGACTGGGAACACGGCGACCCCGCCGAGGAGCCCGCAGTCAGATCTTCCTGCGCCAGACAGCAACGACACCGAGAGCACTCACGGCCGAAATGTCCAGCAGGCTTCGCCGCCAGCAGAAGCTCGCGATTGAGATGTTTCCCTGTTCACTTTGCAAGCCATTGGCGAGCATTCGAGCGCGTGGGGCACGGCGCTTTGGTGTTCTTCAGGCAGTTTGGCGTTTCGGCATTTGGGGGAGGGGCGGCTTTTGGGGCGGATGCTTAGGATCTTTCGTTTTGAACCGTCGTCCTGCTGTTTGGCGGCATGGTCGTTTCCAGTGGAGCCCACGCAATTTTATACCCCTGCGCAAGGAGAGGCTTCTTGCATCGAGCTTGCGGCTTGGTTACTTCCTTTTGCATATCCGTATCATCTCGTTAAATGAAGTCTCGATCCATTCTCTGAACAGGTCGTGTGCTCCAGAATTCCATCCGCTCTCAACACCATGACATTACAATGCTGAAGAGTCGTGGTGCTGCCATCCCCACAGGCGGTGAGGGGGCGGTGAGACGGGCTCCGGAGGTCGGGCTTACCTTGATCCCAGCTCGTGAGGGTCGGCTGGGCCAAGTGACCCATGCCATTCCGAGCTCAAGTGAATTCCAGAGCTCGCCCTCTTCCGATCATCAAACAGCGCCTCTTTGCAATCCTCTTTGGCTGTACCACGGTCGCCATGGTCCCGTGATTTTCGCAGCACGACTCGGTCCCGCAACTTTGCCGAACTTGGGAGCTTAGCGTAGCTTAAAGCATCTGAAACCCGCCATGTCGCAACCGCCGTCGACTTCAGCACCGCGAACCGACGAACCCGACCCAAGAAACAGCCTTCGACACGTCCTGGCTGACCCGCCAGCTGAAGCTTCCGACATGCCTACGCCCGTCAAACCCGAGGCTCCTACCAGCCAGGCCGACGAACAGGACATTCTCGAAGACGCCGAAGGCAAGCCCAAAGGTTCCGACGACCACCCCATGTACACCTCAACCACGACCACGACGCGTCGCAATGCTAACGGCAGCGTGTCGTCTGTGTACTCAGGCAATAAGATCCGTCACCTGAAGAAGGAGGATGGCGTGCCGCTGTGGAGAAAGGACATCCAATACGACTTTCTCAAAGCCGTCTTTGATGACCAGACCCGCGTCTTCCACAAGGTGTCGGATGGCACCTCGGGACACACCTTTGCCGACATATACCTCGACGCCATGGCCAAGAGCAGCAAGTGTAGCAAGATCTTGAAGGACAAGCTGTTGACGGAGCGGTCGGCGGCAATCAACATGGCCATGGTCTGCCTCCTGGTCAATGTCGGCCGGATGAATACTACCTTGAACTGTGAGAAAGAGCGTCAGTTTTGCTTGAGGAATGATTACTGACCAGCCCAGTCTTCCCCGAGATGCGCGCTCAGCTCCGGACGTACCACTCGATTCCATCTCTTCAGGCGCATCAGGACCCCAACGCCTATAAGCAGCTGCAGGATGCCCCTCGTCTCAAGTCGATCTTGAAGGGCGCCACTGAAGATACGCAGCAGCCGAGCACAATTGACGAAATCAAGGCCACACCCATCCCGCGAACCAACCCCGTGAACCTCATCTTCGTCCTGGCGCAGTATGCCCCCAAGATTTCCGAGCTGCATTTTTTCCCGCCGCGAGACTTTTTCGACCTGGTGATGCGGAGCGCGTTGAGCTCGGAAAGCAGGGCGAGGGCGTTTTTGTGGCTGATGTGGTGGTACTTGGAGAGCGACTTTACCGAGCATGACGCGTTGAACAATCCGTTTGGACCTGGCCAGGCGGGCATGGCGGGAGACGCCACGAACGGCATGCCAATAAAGACGCCACCGTTTAGACACCTGACGGACGAGGAGGCTGCGTTAGAAAACGTCGACACGGAGGAGGAGCAAAGGTATGGCGAGGAGAAGCGCAAGGAGCGTGCAAACATCCTGGCCAGCGACACGGCGCCCGTCGTTACTGGCCCGAAGCGTGGTATCAAAAAGGGCTTCACAAATAACCCTGTCTTCTCGGTGGCATCTGACGACGGCTCCTTGACCCCTGGCCGCGAGCACCATTCTCCAGCGCCTGGATCCTTCAGAGCAAGCGGCCGTTCCAAGCCGCCCCTCAAAGCATTGCAAGCCGACTACGGCTCCGACACGGATCGCACACGCTCCGCCAGCCCACCCAGCATCTCCAACTACCCGCCTCGGATTGGCCCTCATATGCGCATAAACAACCTGCTCAACGACGATGCGCCTGCCACCCCTCCTGCACCAACTCCGCCTACCAAAGGACCTGGTCGCGGCAACTGGGGCCCTCGCAACAAGGGTACACCCTCAACCGCAGCCAGCGGCCGCCATGCATTCAAGTCTACCCTTGACGCTTCTCCTGCCCTCGGCGGCCCCGGCCCTCACGGTTTTTACCTCCCGCTCAACGGCGCGGATCCTAGCATCAACCGCAAGCGTCCCCCAACGGCTCATCAGATGGCTGTCGAGCAACATCGCAAGAAGCAAGTCGATTACATCCTCGACCGCAAGATTCGCAAGCGCCACGAGCAAGTTACCAAGCATCGCGAGTTCGAAGGCGCCATGGCTCGCACGTGGAAGCGCCTCAAAATGATGCCGGACGGATACGATAGCGAGGAAGAATACTACGGAGCCGCGCTGGCTGCTGCAGAGAATGGCGTCGTCATGGACTATCCCGGTCCGACCCGCAAGCCCGTCCTCGAAGCCCCCAAGTTTGCTGGCCTCTACCCCGTTCCCGGCAGCCGTGCTGAAGCCGACGACTGCGGCGAGGAGATGGCACACTGGGCTCGCGTCTTTCGTCAGACGGGCCGTCGTCTTGACCGCTGGGAGGGCAACGGTGAGCCTGCCATCAAGAAGCAACGCCGCGACCCCGACGATGCCGAAGCTGCTGCCGGCTTTGCCAACATGTCTGGCAACAACTCCTTCGATCAGTCTCTCCACCGCACCCACGATCTCGTTTGGGTTGGCGAAGACGCAGGCGCAAGCGGACCCACCTCTGGCACCACGCGAGGCGTTGGACGTGGCCGTGGCCGCCGTAAGAAGGCAACCGCCACCTCGACCCGCGGTGGCCGCCGCCAGCGCCAGAACGGTCTCCAAGACGGACGTAGCAACGCGCGCACCGCCGTACCGCCACCCATAGCGCCGCTCATTCCCACCGATGCCGACCCCGAAGTCGACAGCCAGCTTGGCGAGAGCAGCGCCGTCGGCGTGGATGACGTCGACCCCGAAGACCCCGAAGGAGGCGCCGAGGGCGATGTTGAAGATGAAGACATGGAAGAGGCCGGCGCTGAGGAGGATGTTGAGGCGGACGAGGAGGCTGACGGTGAGGGCGAACATGCTGATGCTGATGACTCGGAGGATGATGAGATGGAGGGTGCTTGAATGCGTGCATGCATGCATGCATGGGTGGTATGGGTGTGTGCTGCTTCTTCTCCTTCAAAGTCTTAACGATGACGCACGAGGGCTTGCTTCTTCGTTTTCTCGGGTTGGATCTCGGCATGGCGCGGTCGGGCTACGGTTTGCTTGTTTGAGAGATGATGGATGGGTGGAAGGCTAGGCGATGGAGCAACTGTAAGGCGTTTACCGGACCGGCAGCTAACGGCAAGCTGCCCTTTTTCTTCACCAAGGGTTGTGATTGGCCGTTTAAAGGGGCCAGTCGACTGCGTTCGAAGCGAAGTGTATTATCGGCCATCAATTGCTCCGGCACGTAGCAAACGTGCTTCCGTAGCAGGTAGCTAGCGAGCGAGCTGGTAGCAGATGGATGATGGCTCTATGGAAATGGGCAATCGAGTGCGAATGGTCTCATCGGCGGTGCCTTCTTCGGGCAGTCTGAGCCGGTGGTTTTGCTGCAGATGTGGCCGGCGCTGGAAGTTGGCGGCTTTCTACCTGCGTGCTGGAGACAGTGGAGGTGGACTCGCCGCTCTCCTCTCCCTCTCCCTCTCTTGCTACGCACAAATTGTCGCATGTTCGAGATCCTTGACGAATATGCTGAGACCGACTTTCCTCTGCCATCCCCTGCGCCGAGAAAGCAGCCAAATGTTGTGAGCATTGCCGCAAGACGCGTCACAGATATCAACATTTCACTTTGGCGGCAGTCAGCAAAACCACGCACAAACAAGGCAACAAAAGAAGCACAGGGTAGGGAAGAGCCATGATTGCACAGCAGCGACGACGGCGAAACCGAAAGTCCCGACGCTTGCGCCAAAGAGTGCAAAGAGTGGAAGCTGGGGCCCAGTATCGTCCAACGAAAGGACAGCCCACCCGGCGCATGGCCAGCCCCCTGGCATTGTCGGCCGCGGAGGCTCTGTGTTCGAGAGGTAGAAGGCGAGAGGCAAGAGGTGACATTTCGGTAAGCCCCAACCACCTGCAATTTTGCTTGGGGCACGGTGTCTCTGGGCTCCGTGAGAGCGTGCGGCGGTGGATTTGGTGGTCGTCTTTCCCTTTCTGCCAGCAACCCAGCCCGGGGTTGTGGTGACAGCGGCTTAATCTGCCTCCTCCTCCTCCTCCTCCTCCTCTCTACCTACACCAGATACTCCTGCTGTTCACTTGCTTCTACCCTTTTTGGTCTCCTGAGGGAGTCGTTGGCGTGGTTGGGTTTGGTTTGGGTTGGTAGCCAGGCAAGGCAGGCTTGCCAGTGAGCAGGGATGAAGAAGCACGATATTGTGCAGCGTTACAGGCGTGCAGCCCGCGGTATCAAGGTTCCGTGGCGATGGCGATGCCCCCACCCCCTCCCCCACAAAACCCAGAACCAAAAGCAGAAGGCATCTGGACGAATACGACGTGTGGACGGAGTGGCTCCAAAGAAGAGTAACACGCAAAGGTAATCCGGGTCAGCGGTTTGCGTAATTTGCCGGCGAATCTCCACTCTAGGCAGGTCGAAGAGCCAGAAGGGCGGGGGAATTTCCCACCTCTCCCGTCCCTTTAATGCCCCCCCTGCCTTTTCCCTTTTACACGGCCGGCTACGTCAGCGTCCAAATTCGGCTTGTAGATCCTCGGCATCTGCCAAATGCAGCGTCGCTTCTAGACCGCCGCCGGCTCCAGCCGTCCATGTTGCTCATCTGTGAGTAGTCAAATCGGCGCCCTGATTCTCTGTCTCTTCCGCCTGAGCCCTCCAACCGATGCGCAAATTCACTTCTCGATTCAGCCTTTGAGCGAGTCTTTTCACTCCGTGTCCCTTATCGCTATTATTTGCGCCACGGACTCTGTACATTCGTTCAGTTTCGAGTTCTCTCGCTCCCTCTCTGCCCCGGCCCCCCGCCCCCCGCCGGTGGTTTGGGGGCCCGGGCGGTTGGTGGGCGGGGGACGGGGGGGCCCGGAGCGGGG
>JAIFKG010000239.1:0-23049 GCA_020351975.1 Phyllosticta ampelicida | reverse complement strand
CAAGCGCGAGCAAGAGCTATGTCATGCGTTGGGCCACCCCTGCCTACATTGATTGACATGAATTTGAGCCTAGACAGGGGGCTGGAGTGGCGCATAGGGGCGCCACTCACACTTCTTACTCCATGGCGCCAATATCCTGAAGATCTGGCGCGGCCTTGCGGGGTGGGGTATCTGTGCTCGGGGCAGGTCCGGTGGTGTTGTTGTTGTCAGTATCCGGGATCTCGACGTCTTCCGCGGCAATGGCTTCTGCGGCGGTCTTTGCATTCGCGGCCTTGGCTTGAGCCACTGCGTAGAACTCGCGCTGGCTTTCGTGATAGGGCGCGTAGCTCCTGGGGTAGGCGTCCTCCCATCTTCATGTCCAGTTCCTGGTACCTGCTTGGGGCACGGGCCTCCAAGTAGCACTCGACTGCAGCCTCATACCGCTCCTGGAGCAAGCGTTTTGCCCTGGCAGCGGAGGCTACGACGCGTGCAGTAGCTGGCGTACAGGCGTGTTTGGCCAGTTTGTCGGCATACTCGTTGCCTACAATATCTTGGTGGCCAGGTGTCCAGCAAATAGACACTTTGTTAAAAATTTCCGCCCAGGCTCTCGCAGGGTGTGCCCTGTTGTAGAATTCCAGGATCTGCTGATAACTTGATGGCGTCGGGACGCCCGAGTAGAGGTGTATTGCAACCTCCTAATTTCGAGACAGACCGCAATATTTTCGCCTGGGCCGACCAGCTGGAGGGCAGCCTCTAGACCTTCGGTTACGCCAATGACTTCGGAGTCGTAGACTTCTGCTGTGCGGCCCAGGAGGATGAGGCCTTCCGCAATGAGTTACCCTCCCTGGTACACGCAGTGCGCAGCTCCTGCGTTGCCTCTCTTGTCCATGGAGCCATCCAAGTACACGAAGACGTCTTGGGGGGTACGGGTGCTTGATCAATCAAGAATCTCAGCTAGTCCACGTTCGCGGCCGACGGCGCCAACCGTGCGTCAAACAATGGCCCTATCAGAGGGTCAGGATAGGTACAATAATCTGGAGGAGAGTTCAATGAGCTGTCTGCCTAATCCATTGAAATTGTGCTGAGTTCAAACGTCTCCGTAAGGGGTGGTTTGGGTCAGCTGCTGCCACCCTATTGTTGCGGTTCAAGAGCTAATTGGTTGATCAAGTAGTGAAGTGAAAAGAACAAGTCTCTACTTGCAGTTAAGCTGCCAGTATCTACAGAATGGCACTAGGCCGTAGGTAGAAAGCGCTAGGCCATATCTGTCGCTCCCCGACGGGTTACTCCCCCGAGTCACCACTCCCCCGAATGATTATCCCCCTCGCGTCATCGCTTCCAATCAGTAACATCTAGCTGCCAACCGGTCGTGTATGCGTTGCAGCCACGCCAAGGCGGGCCCCATCCAGTCTTACGGAGGAAGGTTGATGAGGAGGTGGTCTTGCAGCATGTTGTATAACGTGTTTCACCACTCAGTGGGCAACACCAGTTAGTGGGCCACCCCACTAACACGAGAACGCGTCCTTGTACAAATCAACGATGACATCAACACAGAACCTCGAGCCACCCCAGAGAGAGGGCAGACTTCTTCTTGCTCAGCAGGCCGTTCAAAACGATCGAGTTTCGAATACTCGCAAGGCTGCAACATCTCACGATATACCTCGAACCACTCTCCAACGTCGTCTTGATGGAACAGCCTGCCAAAGCGCATTTAATTCGCAAAAACGAAAGCTGCAGCAGTCTGAAGAAAAAGCTTTAATTGAGTGGACTCTAAGCCTCGATCGGCGAGGATTCCCTCCCCGAATCATCGATGTACGATGGATGGCAGACTGTTTGCTCGCTGTGCGCGGCCATAATCCTCCACCTCGGCCAGTCGGTAAGAACTAGCTATCTCGCTTCATCAACAACCAGCCTGAGCTTAAGACCAAATGGAATTGAAAGCTTCATTCACAACGTGCCAAATGCGAGTATCCATGCACAACTAACGCGTGAGATCTGCGTGGCAAGGCACCCGCAGGTTACTAAGTGAAGTTCTGGCCAATAATTTGTCGTTGTGCAGTTGCCCAGATTTCGCGAAGCAGATCCGGGGAATCACCGACATGAAATACTTCACCTCCTTTGGCATGCCATCCACTACCCCAGACTTCACCCTCATCTTTTTTGGCTCTGCGCTAGTTTTCCAACCGTCATACGTCGATGAGGGAGCCCTTTACCATACTACGCCATAGAAAATCGTTCTTGCGCTGATGACCGTGGCGGGCGTAAGCCATGTCGTTACCCCTCTCTGCTCGTTCGGCGGGCATTGTTGGCAGGAAAGGTTGCAAGCCGCAGTCGCAATGGGCATCGCGAGCATTCAATGGCCATCGGGACTTTCGATGTGTTACACGTCTAGAAGCGTCGCTCTTTCCACAGAGACTCACCATCTTGACGACCCTAAGTTCCCCTCGTCCGTCTTGTTCTCACGTTCCTTGTCGGCGAACCTTTTTTTCTGAATCTCTACCCCCTGTCCTTATCCCTCCAACAATCTTCCTAATGTGCTTCCTCGGCCTATGGAGCTACAAAGTCATCATGACCATTGTCTTCCAAAACAAGATCATCTACATGCCGTACATGCCCCCCTTCGCCCGCTCCAAAAAGATGGGAGACTACACCAAGCTCTGCAGACCGGTGGACTGGCATGAAACTTCTATCAGATCCCTTGATGGCATCAGAATCGCTCTTTGCGTTGGCGAGATTCAACGCGGCGGATTTCAGGAGACAAACCCTGATAAGTTGCGCCCAAAGCGCACAGTGATCATTTACTTTCAAGGGTGGGCATGATTCAGACAACTACCACCAAATTACGCGTGGCTTTCGTGTACGCTAACTTGGCTCAGAAATGGAGGATCAATGCCGCTGAGGCTGCCAATGCTGTCTGGAGTTCTGAAAGCGCTCAACAGGCGGGTTGGTGAAGAGTGTATACGCTTCACGCTCGTTGCTCCGTCCTACCGTGGCTTCTGGAAATCTCGAGGGCGAGCTTCTCAAAGAGGGATCGAGCGCGATGCAAAAGCTACGCTAGAATGGGCTCACCAAGTATATGGCAGCGACGCGAACATTGTGATCTGGGGTCAGAGCCTAGGGGCAGGTGTTGCAGCTAACCTTACAGCTTGGCACGTCAACAAGTCAGCGGACCAGGATTGCAGATCTAGGCCCAAGATTGCCGGCATCATTCTGGAGACTCCATTCATTGGAATCAAGGAGATGCTTCTAGCCCTCTATCCACAAAGATGGCTGCCGTACCGCTACCTCTGGCCCTTTTTGCGCAACTTTTGGGACTCGGGCGAGGCCCTCAGGGAAATCGCCATGAGCCAGGAAAAGATGGATCTACCTATTCAAATCATCACTGCTGGTAGCGATGAGGTTGTACCAGCAAATCAGGCAGACCACTTGCACAAGCTGTGTGAAGACCTGAAACTGGATGTACGACGAAAAGACATTATAGGTTCACTTCACAACGAGGTCCCTGATAGAGCAGCCGGTAGAGACGCCATCGCATCATTCATCAGCGAAGCAGGGCGTAGATGATAGACTGCCAGTGGTCCCATCGCCTTCAGCTATCACCCGCACTATGGAGCATGTTCTAAAGACTGACTTCGTAAAAGCACCCTTGTGTGAGACATGAGTAAAGTGATTACTTCTCGAAGTTTTCGATCGAAACCCGCCATTTTCTGGGTCTGTCTGCGCGGGTCGAAGCCAAATCTTATGTGAACTTCACACGTTGGCCAACAGACTGAAGTTCAAGGGTTCCTTCCTTCCGCCATTCTGGGCCCAAGATGACACCCCCATCCAAGATTCACAATTTCAACACCACACTACCTTGCCATCTATACGGTCATTGGCCCATCATCCTCAACCTGAACACCTATCGCCATGTTGTCCCAAAAGGCTCAGTCGATCTCGATTCGCCAGTCAAGGCCAGCCACTTCGACGATGCTCTACTCTCCCGACAGATCGTGCGTCTCCAGCGCGTCGTCGCCAGTCCCGTGGAGCCCTCTACGTACCACAAGCTTGAGACACACTGGAAATAAGTCAAGCGACAACTCCTCGGTCGACTCTCGCAGCAAGACAAGAACAAGTTGGCATTCAGACTCTTCTAATGACGCATCATCGAACACGTCAATATACGAACGGTCAACTGACCTGGACAAAAATGTCACTCAGCAAATTGAGACAGAGATTTACCGGATCGGTGTGGTAATCGCACAATCGAGCTCCCTGAAGGACGCTCTGCAGCAACAGCACGGGAACCATTCACTGGGCCATCCCACTACAAATCTGAATTTCGCACTCCCAGTACCTCAAATGCAAGACGTCTCCCTGGCATTGACAGATGCACGCGTTCTGGGTGATCCCATCTTCATGAGCACCGCTGGCTTTGAGGTTGGACCCGCTGGACTGCGCATTGGACACTGCAGCTACCTCAACCTGCCGCCGGGCGACTGCTGCACAATGCGAATCGTTGGTCCTACGTGTGCGGACAGCAGACCGCGCTTCCAACTGATCATCTCGACGACGGTTTTAGATGTGAGGACTACAGACAAGTCCTGGAAACTCAGCTCTATTCACGACGTTACGGACATGGTAAACGAGATGGCGACGGATCGTTTGACCAACGGCTTAAACATGCAATCGACATTCACCCGCGAGGACGGCCAAGGCGTCGCGCCAGAAGACTCGAACAAGATAACGACGAGTCGAGACGAGCGTTTTGACTGGAACGAGTTCACTGAAATGGAGTCGGCGACGCACGACCAAGGACCGAAAGGAGTGTGTAGGAGTCAGGACCGCTTCGATGCCCCCAACGACATTTTCCGGTTCATCCAGGGTGCAGACCTTTTGAGATCACGGACAAAGCAATTCTTTATCCTCACGCCGCGCCCGCTCGAGCCCCGCAAACGCAACGTGATCGAGGTGTTTCGGCGCAAGAAGGCCATTTGGGCCATCGAGATCGCCAACCTGGTCGTCAGCTTCGTTTCCAACGACCTCCGCAACGAGCGGCAAATGCTCGACCGACTTTCCAACCACCTCGGCCGCTGCACTACCGACATCGTTACCAAGTGCTTTGGGGGTACCGAGGGCTTTGAATGGCGTGCCACGCTGCGGCCGGGAGTGGAAAGCGTCATCAATTGCCTCCCCGTCGACAATGATCGAGATGCCATGGCGCGCGAAGTCTGGTGGGTCTGCTTCGTCGAGACCCGGCCTCCGCCAACCGCCAGATTTCACTTGGCCGCGACTGGTGCGCCCTGTTCCCGTCCAGCGCCGCAGTAGTCACGGCGCATGTCGAAATATGGAGCTCCGCATCACAGCTTTCCATTGAATCAACACATCTGACGCTCCTACCCAAATCGCTTGGACCGCTTAGAAAGCATTGGTCCACCGGCCACGGGCATCCCGCCCGACCGACGTTTGAAGTTATGCGAGCAGCAACAGCAGTCCGGCGGGGTAAGCCGAGTGCCCGATCCTGCTTGTACGCAGTGGCGCACAGACTGGCGTTGGCGCGGATGGGCGACATCTCACTCCCTGCGTTGCTGATGGGTGGTGAGATTATCGTTGTTGCTGCTGCTCCTCCTCCTTTTCCTCCTCGCCTGGTTTCTGTAGGCCTTCACTTCCTGTTTGACTGCCTATTGGGGGTTCTTTGGAGTGATGACTCACTTGGACGGGGCTCGGAGACTCGAAGATTTTGGGCGCAACTCGAGCGCCCCTTGCGACGGTGGGGAGAGCTTTGATATCTAGAGCGCGGTTGGATTTTCCGCTTTTGCTGCGTTTTCGAGGCTTTTGGTTTTCACGTCGCGCGGTTGGTTTTTCCGCTTTTGCTGCGTTTTCGAGGCCTTTGGTTTTCAATGACATGGTCCATCCTTCCTGCTTCGCTTTGGTCTATGAATCCCGCAAATGCTCAAACCCCTCAGCTGCCAGCGCCTGTGTACCCAAAACAAAGTGGCCAGAAAATTTTCTCACCACCTTCTACTGTTCGCTACGCTGCCTTGTCCTGCTCATTCCAGCCTCATCGCACTCTTTCACCGTGTTGCTCCTCCTCCTCCTCCTCCTCTCTCTTCTTTCACCCACCTCCAACTTGGGAACCAATCCTCTAAACAGTTGCCTCTCCAACCTCTTCCGCTCATACTATTTGCTTATACTGTCGTCATCATGACCGAATTCTCGCGCCAGCCGACGTGCATTGGCCTCTTCCACCTAGAGCTGCTGCCACCGCGCCCGCAATCTGCCAACCCCGTCTGCTCGATTGCCGAGCGCGAGCGCCTGCACGAGGCTAAGCAAGAGTTGAGCGACGTCGTGGTCCCGGTCATCATTGCCGCCATGGGCTTGCCACCGCGCATCTGCCGTCGACGGCCGCGCGCCCTAGTCGGCCCCCCGATTTCGAGCGTTGCGTGCCCCCGTCTCAACAACGATGCCCGCCGTCGTGGCCCAGACCAGCAGATCCTCATCCGCAAGCGCGGCGCGCCCCACGCGCGCCAGCAGCACGTTGAAATGCGCGAAGCGCAGACCGAGCTCGACCCAGGAGGGCCACTCGCGTTGCTCCTGTCGATCCTCCCCGAACGCCTGCAGATGCGCCCCCAGCGTCCGGCGCACCGTGGCAAGCTCTGCAGGAGAGAGTGCAGGGCGCAAGAGGCGGAAGTGTTCCGTGATGACTTGACCAAGCGCGAGTTGAGTCGTGTTGCCGGATGCCATCGTGGTAGTGGGCTGCGCGTAGAGGTGCGCGAGGTCGGTGGCGCGTTCGTGCGCCATGGCGGTGCGGATGGCGAGGGGTTGGTCGGCGGGCGCGTGCGTAGCGGCAATTGTGTCAGCGAGGTGGGCCTGTGGTGTGTGAGTTGTCGGTGTGTGGAAGAGGGGTGAGGGAATAAGGAAAGGGCAGGTAGGTAGGAAAGGGGGTGCATAGGGAAATTACTGACAAGATACTCAGCGCGCGTCCGCATCTCTGCCGACACATTTTGCGGGTCCAGACGAGGGTCAACGTCGACGTTTGCCTCTGGAGTCCTTTGGTTTGCCACAGCATTGTCCTCCAGGCCCAGCTGCTGGTCGTCGTCCGCCCCGGCTTCACCATGCTGGCGCGCGTTTTGCCTTGTTGGCAGTCCAGCCGCCATCTGCGGCACCTCGTCGAAATCGCGGATATGACTTGTAAAATCAGCAGGGGCTGCTTCCTCAGGGGTCGCCACTGCTTCTTCGCCTCCTCCTCCTCCTCCTCCTCCCCCTCCTCCTTGCTCTTGCTTATTACGAGCAAATCTCTCAATCTCGTCAACTTTCTTCATTCCTTGCTCCGTCCTCCACTCCCACGCCCATACTGCCACGAATGCCGCAGCTCTCGCGACAACATGAATGTCTGTGACCCACAGGAATGGCACAAATGTCCATCCTTTGAAGCCAGACAGCCATATCACTAGTCCGAACGTTGAGAGATTGAGTAGCCGAGTGACGTCGTTTTGGAGTTTTTCGGGGTAGAAACGGTAAAAGCCGAGCCAGCAGGATGGGGAAAGAAAGTTCTCGGGGTACGAGTGGTGGTATGGGTCGTAGAATTCAGGCCAGGGCGAGAAGAAGCGGTTGCTGAAGGCGGTGACGAGGAAGAGGAGAGTGATGGTGATTTTGGTAATAGTTCTCGTGAGTGAGGAACATGTTCTGTTGCTGTTGATAGCGGCGGGTTGGTGTCGTGGTGCAGTCCTCTGTACTCGACCTCTCTGGCGCTCTGCCGGTCTTTGAGACTCTTCCACCTCCCATCTTTCCATCTCCTCCGCGAACCCGTTCAAAGCCCAACAAGCAAACGACCAGGGGTGAAGCAGAGTCAGCAGGAAAAGAGCACCCCTCACGAAGAGTGGCACTCCCGCCTCCTCAGCGAAGAGAAACATTGGCAAGTAGAAGACACCCATCCAGCCGACCGACGCACCGTACAAAAACATCGCCAGGTCATACCTGAGATCATCATCTCGGTTGCTCATAGGTTGCTGTCCCCGCGCCCCAACATACAGACTGATCATGGCGATGCAGCACAAGCGTATGAAGGCTTCTCGGGAGGCTTTCCATAGGGCTTCGATACTAATGGGCATTAGTTAGTCGTTTGGTGGTATAGCGATATGGTGCAAAATTGAGGCAGCGGTGACCGAGAGCAGTTGAATTTTGGTAGAAGAACTTTAATCGACAAAAAGATTGACTTTGGCTTTTAGAAGAGGACTACAAAAGTACGCACTGCAAGATAAGACCCGTAAGTGCAGTTCTGTAAGTCTCTCGCTTGACGCTAAACATGTCCGAGCATCAAGATACTTGTATGTACACTGGTGTCTTACAACCGCAATACAAGTCAAATCAGACGCGCCACCTAGTACGTGTAGCGGAAGCCTATGTCTCCTCCATTCTGCGAAGAACGTCGGTCAGTCAGTATCAAAACCCCATCTGGTCGACTTACATCTGGATCTTCCAAGACAATCTCTCCTCTCGCCGCGCGCCGATTGGCAACGCGGAAAAAGCCACCTAAGACCAAGACCACCAGCATGTTCATCAGCGCGCAAGCTATGCATGCGTAAATACCTGGCCGGTATTCGGGGGCGTCTTGAGTCCTGTGACGAGACATCCATTAGCGTCAAGACAAGACAATACTAGAAAGACGCGCACGGGGAGTGCTCGTGCTCACCTAAAGACCAAGCTCCCAGCAATGCCGCCAACGCCACCAAACCCAACCAGCGTGGCACTGCAAAAGGCGCGCTTCCACTGGCCCCGAATATTGTTTGCCTGGTAGCTCATGGTCGCCGGCACATTTGCGTTGGCTCCAGCCGTG
The DNA here is from genome assembly GCA_020351975.1 of Phyllosticta ampelicida. Lineage (NCBI taxonomy): Eukaryota > Fungi > Ascomycota > Dothideomycetes > Botryosphaeriales > Phyllostictaceae > Phyllosticta > Phyllosticta ampelicida. The sequence goes on along the minus strand of JAIFKG010000239.1, from coordinate 14,258 downwards.
ACCAAGAAAACCCCAAAGTAGCGGACGCCCGAGTTCCTATGGAACCCCATGATGGGCAAGCCAATCAGGCAAAGGAGCATGTTAAACAGAATGACCGGACCGCGGAGTTTCCAGCGATCGCCAGCGTAGCCATCGGCGTAGATGATGAGGGCCGCGAAGACGTACGGCGGCGCGACGAGGCATTGGGATGCACCGACGCTGAAGCCCATGTTTTCGTGCAGGATGATGGGCAAGAAGTATGCTAGCGCGTACGTGATAGTCGTCGTGCCAAAAAAGACCAACGCGTACCTTGTAGGCCTCTATTAGCTATCATATAGAACAGTGACGGAGAAGTGCATACCCCCAGATCTTAAGGTCGAGTCCGGCGCCGAAGAATTTGCGCGCAGTAAAGGGCTCAGTTTTGGCATCGCCCCTATCAGCATTGACACAGGCGATGATGAAGGCCGTTTCGCGCTCGCTAAGAAAGCGCCATGATTTTTGCTTCGAGTCCGGGAAGCCCACTAGGGCGAAATAGCCGGCTACGCCGACAATGCATGTGAGCTGTGGTGTTTGTTAGAGAAAAAGAAGCCCGGGTGATTTTCCCGAATTTCTTACAATTCCCTCGATCACTGTGACATATGTTAGAAAAACAACTCTTTCGATCACCGTGGTGTTCGAACGCACCGAAAATCCAGCGCCAGCCCCCCAAATTGGACAATCCATCCATATGCATGAGGCCATAGGCTAGGATACCGGCACACGCGGAAGCTACACAGCCGATGATATAGAAGACGGAGTAGCGCTTGCCCATATCATCTGCTCAGTCAGCAACAGCTTCAATCAAAAAGGCTAGGGGAACTTACACCTCACGTACCAAGTCGACAAGAGGTAGATGGCGCTTGGGAAGAAACCAGCCTACAGTCTTTAATGTTGTCCTGCTCCAATCTGCTCGTATATCGCTTACCTCGAAAACACCCAACAAAGCTCGCAGCCCGGCCAAAGCATTCCACGTTTGAGCGAAGCCCATGCCGATCATTGTGGCGCCCCAAAACAAAGTTATGGCTGCAAGATGTAGACGGGGGCCAATCTTCCGCACGATTCCGGTTGACAGCGGCTGGAAAACGACGTATGTGATGAAGAAGACGAGAGTTACGAGAGACTGTAGAGGGCTCATTTAGCTGTTGTCAACAAGTGAACTTGGTCAAAACTTACATAGCGGTAGCCCTTTTGCATATCGAGTTCGACCGACATGCTAGAAGCTGGTCAGCAGGAAGTTACAAGCTATGGATGAGGATGGACTGGATGTTGTACCCAGCAATATTGGCAGCAGATAAGTTCGTTCTGTCCATGAGGCTGATGCAGTACATGACGCCCACCGTCACAACCAGACGTCGGTCGATTCTGTGAATGATATTCCTCTGCTCCGTGGGCGAGTATCCAAACGCGGCGACGGCAACTTGGGATGTGTCGGAGCCATTCGAGGAAACATGGTCGATGTGCGCGGTCTGGTGCTTCCCCAGCTCGGCAGCCGTAAACGCTTTGCCGTCAGGAGAGGAAGCCATGGCAACACCAGGCGAACGAAAGGCGGGTGTGAAACACAAAACGTCGACCGGGAGAGTCTTTCTAGCAGCCTCCGGGCTGCAAATCCCTTTTTATCGTGTTGGTGGACGACGTCGTGCCCCGCATACAGGGTCACCGCCAAGGGCCAGCGGCCATGATGAGCCTGAGCGACACCCTCGGCCGATACGCCCTCAAATCTCTTGGCTGTCTACTTGTGGCAGGCCAGCCGTTGAGGAGAAAGCTGCGTCAGAGGGTGGAAAGGGTCATCTTTGGTTGTGTGTGGGGGAGACGAGCCCCCGGCGCTAGACAGGCATTGTGGGGCCGGGGGAATCGTGATTGATGCGTGTCGACAAGGATAATCTGGAACCCCACAACTGTATGGGGTAGTTGTCTAGCAGTGTGACCGCCTTGTGGGGCCCCTTTCTGGAGAGCCATATCGTTGTTGGAGAAGGTCCGTCGTTGTTCTGCACCGGCCACTTGTTGTGTTCCAATCGGGTATTGTTGCTGCTGATGCGAGTGGTAACCACCAGCTGATGGCGTCGAATCATGCTGGTGCGGATTTGCCTGATACAATGCTGGCGGGTTCAACGATTGTTGGCACGAGTCTTGAAAATGATCAAACCGTTCAATCTGCCCAGCCTTGGTTCGAGGCTGCACAGAGATATCTCATCGTGCTAGTCGAGGGCGACGAGATTTGCTCAACTCTCTTCCATCTGCTTGGCCAACAGTCTCCGTCCGCCCTGGTCGGGATATCAATGACCTCGTCAAGCTTCGTTGCCTTCGATAATGCGGGTTCTCCGCTTCCGAGGTGTGGCTGGAAGCTTAAGGATATGACTTGGGGTAAGAAGTTGGTGTAGGTCTGTACAAGGCATTCGTGGCCAGAATGTAAAGAATCTGGATCAATCAGTAGCCAAAGTGACGTCCTCTGCTTCCTCTGTAGATGGTCCAACCGGACCAAGTCCATGCAAAGGACCTGTGCACTCTAATGGGGACCGCGTCTGTGTACGTCACGTCCTTTGACTGTGGCGCCAAGCCTGAAGGCTGCAGGGCTTTCCGGACATATAAGAATGACGGGCGATCGAGAACAATATCAAAGCAGTCTCGCCACGTCAGCTCGCCCCGCCTGGGCAAGTTGCTTGGAAACGTCAGTCTCCTGTCAACCCTCATTACAAGTAGAGGATTAGTACAAAGGAAAGAAGTTGTGCCCAGGAATCACAACTGCTTATGTGGACCACACTGAAGAACTCGAACGTCAGATGGGAGTAGTTGGAGAACAATGTGGACCTAGAAAACAGATTGCGCTGGGGAACGAGGATCGATCCGGAGTCTCTACCAAAACGCCCACGAATGAGTCCAAGCCATGGCGAAATGACAGATGATAAACAAAGATGAAAATGCGCGACATGCGCTAGCAGCATCCCCCTCTTCTGCGAGACCCTGGAATCCGGAAGACTTCCTCCCATTCTTGCACCCCGGTCAAGAGAGCGGCTCCCCTGTGTTTGCCTTTGCGCCGTCGCCGGGTGCCCGCACCATCTGTGGTGCCGCTTTTTATGCTGCCGTCATCATCAATGTGGCCGCTCCACCCACCACCGTCGCCGTATTGAATGCCGCTTTGCGGGTCGTCGGGGTCAATTTCGCCAATCTCGATTTTGGTCAAGATCATGCGCGCAAGACGGGCAAAGAGCTCCTCGACATTGTCGCCGGAGAGTGCCGATACCTCCATACTGACTGGTACAGAGGTATCGGTCGCCCATCGCGTTGATATGTCGACAGGAACCTCTCTTCCCTCCGTCACGGTGGTTGCGGTGCTCTGTGTTCCAAAGCCGATTCCTTTGTTTGACCTCATCGACCCCCAAGCTGCCGTGCCACTGTTCGTACTCGAGGGCGTGGGAAGTGGTTCGTCTATCAGCGAGGGTTCCGTGTCGAAGTGCGATCCCCCGTCTGCGAGATCGGTCTTGTTTCCTGCCAGTATAACAGTGAGATCTGGGGATGCGAGAGCTCGGGCGTCGTTGAGAAAGGTAGGGAGAGCTCGGAACGAGGCATAGGAGGCAATGTCGTAGACTAGAATAGCGCCCGCGGCGCCGCGATAATAAGAGCGTGAAACGGCGCGAAAACGTTCGGTTCCAGCTGTATCCCATAGCTATCATGGTGAGTAGATTGTTGCGTCGGTGGGGATGAAGACAGTAGTACTTGGAGCTTTATGCGCTTTCGTCGCGCGCCGGTGCCGACCCTGATAATCTTGGACGCGAACTCGACGCCGATTGTTTGCGAGGAATAGACCCTCCCTGTACATTTTTCTCAGAAACATGGCCAGCCAAGAACATTGGGAGACGCGTACATTCGTTCTTGACAAAGCGGTGCAACAGGCACGACCTGGATGGGTCAGGCTTGAATCGCCGGGTAGCTTGGGGGGAGGGGCCTACTTTCCACAACCACTCGGGCCGAGCAGTATTATTTTGGCGAGATAGTCGTACATGCTTCCGAGCTCCTACTCGACAATGTCAGCTTCGGGCGGCGGTTTCGAAGGAGCGTGAAGCTGGAGTGGTCGGCGGACCTGGTCGCGAACGGCAGCGGAGGAGTTGGTGGAGGCGGCGGAGGGCGCCCGTTGGCGAACCATGGTCATGGAGTAGAATTGCAGTGGGTCGAGTGGGAGGAAGGAATCGCGTCGTCTCTGGTGGAGGAGCAAAATGACGTGAAGGCAAAGGTAATCCGTGTAGCCTGGGGATGCCGGCGGTTGTGGTAGCAGCAACAGCACGTCGACTGCCCAGCATGGATGAGGTGGGAGAGCACCTAGGGACTCCTAGCGCGCCGTTCGCATGGCCCGCCGCGTGGTCCTCGCTCGCTACGGCACGATCCGAAGTCACAAGACTTGAACAGCCACAGTTCACATGAAGAATAGATGATTCGATAGAGCACGCCGCGCCCAGCTTGCCGCTTCATTCCTTAGTCGCTGGCCGACCGAAGAGAGAGGGAGCATTGACTGATCGGACTCCTACTCCTACCAGTACAGCGCTCGCACCAGTTGTGCTGGTGAAGCCAGTACTGCCGTAGCTTGAGGTTTTTGCGTGTGGGGAGCGCAGTTCCGAATGAATGGTGAGACAGGCCGTGTCTACAGCGTCGTGGCGGCACTCACCTGAAGCTGTATCTGCCTCTTCCTGGGCTGGGCATTGGGTGGACTGTGGAGCCAGCCCGCCGCCACTGCAAAGCGACAACAGACTGGCTATTGTGATTGTTTTTTCCTGATGAGCGCTGTACTCGCACGATGATCGTGTTCAGTGACGAGAGATGATACCGAGGCTTGTCTGGAAGTACGTCTGTCTCTCTGGGTCGCTTAGCGCCAGCGATCCGCAGCTCTGGGAGCATCAGCTTGACGGGCAGAACATGAACCTGGCACACGACTCTCCCCATCCAAAACCCTCGTGTCGTCTTATCCTTCCTCACCACAACCTCTCCCAAGCACTTTTGCCGGGCCATTTCGACATGTGCGGCCTTGGACAGAAACCTTGGCCGCCCGGCCGACCGCTTCGGACCGCCGACGGCGCTACGTGCGCATCGTCCGGGGCTGAGATCCAGCGTCATCGGGTGTCGCGTGTCCAGTGCAGCTCTTCTCCCTTCTCCCTTCTCCCTCTGACGGCCGCCCATTTCCACGCAGACAATCCACATATGGCTGCCTCAGCGCCTTGAAATCCAGTCTCTATTCTCGCCAACCTCTCTCCCACTCGTCGCCCACCATGTCTTGGCTGTCGAGCCTCAAACCCGTCTCCTCTCTGCCAGAGTACCCTGGTCCTTACAAGGTCGGATCCATCGACGTCGAAATACCAGTGGTCGACTTTGATTCTCCAAGCCCAGCGCCCGACTCGAGCTTATCCACCGTCTCATACCGTATCTTCTACCCATGCGAATCCTGCGCCAACGATCGGCCTGTGCGATGGATACCAAACCCTCAAAGGGGCTACATGGCAGCCTACGCCCGCTTCATGGGTGCCAACTCGGCCTTCGCCCATGCATTTGCGTACATATTCTCTCGTTCACGGTGTAGCCAATGCTCATTCGCAACAGATATTTCCCCCAACTCATGTACTACATCAACATTCCTGTCCACCGGAATGCGCCGCTACTTCAGCCCCCGACCAAATCCTCCCGGTGGCCAGTCATGGTCTTTTCGCACGGTCTCGGAGGCACGAGAAACGCATACTCGCAAATAACCGGCTCTGTTGCGAGCCACGGAGTCGTCGTAGTTTGTCCCGAACATCGAGATGGCAGCTGCCCAGTTTCCTACTTGCGGAACACGGAAAACACTCCAGCGAAAGTGGTCGACTACGTTACACTTCCACATGAGCCAAGGGATGACGTGTGGGAAAAGAGAGACGAGCAGCTCAAGATTCGTCTCTGGGAGCTTGGTATCATCCACGACTCAATGCTCAAAATAGATGCTGGCAACGACGTCCAGAATTTGGATGAGAACAAGTCGAAGAACAAGAAGCTGGACACCAGCAAGTTGCTGTCCATGTTCAAGGGCAAGCTTGACATGCACCGTCCCGGTGCAATCGTGTGGGCAGGCCATAGTTTTGGCGCTGCAACCATGCACCAACTTGTCAAGACGGTTTTCTGGCAGACAAGCCCTGAGCGCAGGCACGCCTACAACCCGCTCTTCTCACCAAAGCCTACATCGGATATCGCCAAGCAAATAACAGCGTTTTCTCCTGTCGTACTGCTGGACATGTGGTGTCTTCCACTGCAAAGCCCGAATACTCGGTGGCTTAAGGACAAGCCTTTGCCTTGTTATGCGCCACCCGGACCTGGTGGCACCACTGTGGTGGCGATCCTTAGCGAAGCCTTTTACAATTGGACAGTGCACATGAAGGAAACCAAGCGTCTGCTCTCGGAGGATCCGTCGACAAGTTCGCCGAAGAAAACGAAGCCAGGCCCTCGCTTTTTCTACCCGGTGTCCTCGATGCATCTTTCGCAATCCGACTTCGGCCTCCTCTTCAAGTGGATCTCGAAGACAATCTTTCGCGTGGAAGAGCCGGAGCGCATACTCCATCTCAACACCCGTTGCATCATTCAAATGATGCGCGAGAACGGTTACGAGGTCGCCAAGACCAGCCGCATCGATGCTGAGGAGAATACACAAGTGGCAAAGGCCAAGGACATGGAGGTCGTCGAATCCACCGAAGCCGGCGACTGGAAGATTCTGGACACTCGTGGCCAGGTCCGAGGATGGATTGCTGTCACGACTGATTTCCACGAGAACGAAAGCGATGACTTAACCGCAGCATCGAACAAGAGCCCTGCTGAGGCTGTCGTCGAGCACGAGATTCTAGGGAAAGAAACAAAGTAGGAGCTGGCTCTCGGTTTTGGTCGTTCGTCATCACAAACCACGACCAATCCTGCATTTTCTTGGTCATGACAAAAGGACTGGGCATCTATTCGTACATAAATATAGCATGGTGGGGGTGTTTGGGGTTGCCTTTGTTGTTTGGACCTCTATTGGCAAGCCGCATGGACGACAGCACTTGGGCGTCGGTTGCATTCAACGTCGGGGGGGGTTTTCTTACCTCAGAATGCAACAATACTGTTTCTCAGGGGACTCGGAAAGCTATGATCAAGATCAAATACCTCTAGGATTGAGTCCCTAGATTCGCACTGAGTTTCGAGAATAGCTGAACTTCCCAGCTGGGTAAATTGCACAATCATGTGATTTGGCGCTTGTGGGGGGCGCGGTAGGAAGAACTATGGCTCTGAAGCGCATTCCTTGATTGGTTTCAGCTTTCTAGCCTGAGGCCGGATTTCCGTGTTAGATGGATCATGGTTTTCCCGTCATAACTCCCGATAGACAGTCGCCTGCATGGACCCACACGAACCACACCAGGCTAAATGAACGAGTCAATTAGTCAATCAGCCTTTCTACTCCTAAATGAACGAATCAATCAAACCTTTCTAGCTCCTCCCGTTACACAATATCTTCTGATGAACTGAAGTACTACACACACACACACACTCACACACACACACACATCCACACACACATCCACACACACATCCACACACACATCCACACACTTTCTCTCTCTCTCTATCTATCTCTCTCTTTCTCTTTCTCTTTCTCTTTCTCTTTCTCTCTCTCTCTCTCTTTCTCTCTCTCCCTCTCTCTCTCTCCCATCTCATTTCGCTGGCGTTCTGTCTGAAAGACTCGCTACGGCTACTCTCAACTCTGGCGCTGCACTAAATCGCGAGCTGCTCAAGTCAACACGTGTCGCGTCAGAACAGCACACATCGAACGCGGCCTCAACTTGGGTAGACCGGGCAGATCATTGACTGCTCTACGTAGCCTCAGGCTTGATCTATCGCCGTTGATCGCTTTGTTCAAGTCTCCCTGGCCGTCGAGGCCCAGGCGGATCGCTCAAAATCCGCCGTTACCAAGCAAGTCCCCACCGCATGTGAAATCTCCCAGCATGGAAGTGGAGTAGGGAGCAAGCGCGGAAAGGTCCATCGAAGCTGCCCTGTGCAGTTCTCCACCAAATACTGAAAACCTACTCTTCGACCCCACGCCTCTTCATCCGTCCCGTTTCTCAACCGTCGTGCCCATTTTTTACCAACCCTTAGCTGACATCGCATACTATCTCGTGGCTTTGAGGTGCTAAACACTCTACAACCTCACCGAACATGCGTCTCAGCCAAGCCTGGGTCGACGAGGCTTCTGCATGGCTTAGGGCCCCAATGCCATCAGTACTAGATCAGATCGCCCAGGCCCGAGACCAACTTCGACAAAGATGGGATGCTCAACAGCAAGAACGCGCTGCACGGCTCAGCAGAAGCCAGGCGGAGCCAGCCTCTTCACTAAATTTACTGGGGGTACGCTATATCCAACCCACTTACGTTCCCGATTCTAGACTGATATTCTCTTCTAATAGCTACCGCAGGCCGCATCTGATTCTAGAATTGTATCGAAGCGAAAGCAGCCCGAGGGGAGTGCTTACATCAGTCCATATTCAAACACTCACCAAACTCAGAGGCAGAGAGTGGACGCACAGGGAGCATACATCAGTCCATATTCAAACACTCACACAGCTCAGAGGCAGAGAGTGGACGCACAGGGAGCATACGCCAACACCTCGAGTCAAGCACCGCCCATGACCACTTCCTCACCTCACAGTGTAACTCTAAACTCGACGTCGAATATCTGGAATTCAGCCTCTCATCAGCCAGGCCAATCAAGCGACACAATCCCTACACCTCCGACTATGGGGAGCTCTCAAGTAGTTAGCTCGCATGTACAACCGGCCTACACTTTCGGGGCCCCAGTCAATCAGCCTACGTCTACGGCCGCTGAATTCATGCCTGCTGCATTCGCACCCGCCACACTTGCGCTGAATACGTCGACATCTACGCCTACTCCAGCTGCATCTTACGCGCCCGCGCCTGAAGCTTCAGCATCACCTAGACCCGCCAACACACTCAGTCAAGTGCATCCACCGGCCGAGGCTTCAACTGCACGGCTCGGGGCAGTCGCTTCTGTATCTACGTCAATGGTTGCAATCAAGCAGGAGATTGCGCAATCAAGCACAGACTACGTACCTACCTTGACACGACCATCGCGCTCGCGCAATTCACCTGAAAATATCTTGACTGAGGTTTCCGCTGGACCTGCACAGAGCAGTAGGCAATGCTCCTCGCACGGACACAACGTGCACGAGACTTATAAGACTCCTGCGCGGGAGCGTACAATAACTCCTCATTCGCACAGTCGCTTAGAGACTTCGGCGACATCTCCACCGTCAGAAGTGACAATGGCCCGGAATGATCACGTCGGAATGGATGCTGCACGGTCCCCTGGGACCATTAGCACCACGGCTCGAGTCTCTGCCGCTGCTGCCCAGCCAAAGAGTCCACTCATGTTGCCTTTAAGCCGCAGGCAATCTTATGAGCCGACAGTCGTGAACGACGCTCTTCCCCCGCGCGAGGATGACTCAGGCCCCCACGATGACCATGCCGAAGCTTGTGGTCACTCTTCGCATCAGTCACCATCTGTTGGATTGAAAGATCATCCAGATCGTGATGTTCCTGATCACGATCTTCCCGCGGTGCGTCAAATTGGCACTGCCGATTCCCCTGCGTCATCTTCCCCCCTCTCCTCGTCGGTCTCCCTTTCAGCCTTTTCTCCTCGGCAGTCACCTATGGTTGACAAGAGGGCGAGCCACCAGAAGTTGCGCTCATCGATTGCTCCTGTCGAATCTTCTCGTCCTCGACAAGGTTCTCGCCTTGCGCCTTTTCCTCCCCACTTAGAGTCAAGTATTGAGGGACCCAGAAAAATCAATTCTCCAGTCGGTCAGCGAAGCCCCTCAGCTACGTCTGTGACTAGTCCCATCACCATAGAAGTTGGACATGCACGTGACTCCAACTCGCCAAGGCAGACGCTTGGCAATGTGTACTCTGATAGACGCCGGCAGTCAGTCGCCAGATCAATAGTCCCTAGACCGCAGGAAGCCGCCGAGGAGACTGGCCAGGACTCACCGGCCTCAGAGAGCAAGATTTCTCAGCCTGACTGGTATAAGAAGATCAACTTACAGCAAATAAAGGCCAGGCCCAGCGGCGGCGGTAGCAATACCGGCGTGGATGCTAAGCTTGGCAAGTTCAAATCCCTTGTCAGAAGATGCGCGGAAACCCAAGAGAAAGAAAGGAGCCTCTTGTTCGACGACATCCGAAAGGAGCTCCATCAGTTAGTCTTCCTGGAGGTGAATGACGTGGCAGTACGACGAGCTCAAATGCTCCATGAGGCGACGGGTCTGCCTCAAATCTTTGCTGCCGAGTACAGTAAAGGCGTCGAATATCCATGGGACCTTAAGGCCGACGCGTTCGAGCTGTACAACAGATGGTGCACGAAAACCTTTTCTGTTGATCTCTTGCGCGGCATTGTCAGATCATCCAAGAACAATCGAGCCACTGACCGGATCGAGCCTGGAATTGTTGACAAGTCTGGTGCCGCTTACTATGGACAGGGTAACCTCATAAACGGCCAATGGTGGCCCACCCAGCTTTGCACAGTTCGCGATGGCGCCCACGGCTCTACACAAGGCGGCGTCTATGCCGTCAAAGGCAAACCTGCCTTCTCCATCATCGTATCTGGGGGCTCCCAGTACAACGACCGCGACGAGGGCGAAGAACTCTGGTACTCTGGGACCTACCTTGGCGCCGACTCCCCCGACAGTAAACACAGTGACAATACGCAAAGCCTCATCCTCAACGTCAAGGAAAATAAGGCCGTCCGTGTCATCCGCTCACACAAAATTCACAAGAATCACAGCCGCTTCCGGCCGTTGCGCGGCTTCCGGTTTGACGGTATCTACGACGTTGTCGGCTATGAGGTCGTCACGGCGGCCCAAGGTGGTTATGTCTTCCACATGGTGCGCCGCCCCGGCCAGGACCCCATCCGCGCCGAGGGCGTCAGCATTCGCCCGACCGGCAAAGAGATCGCGGAGTATGATAAGATTAAGAAGTTCCTATAGACTGATGGTTGCTGGCGATGTCAAAATGTCCCAACTTTCTTGTTTCTCGTTACTTGCGTAAAGACTGTTTTCCATCTCCGTCAGGAGCGCGCAGCACCTGACAGCTCCCCAGACGCGCTGCAGGCCAAAAGGCCAAGTCAAGCGCACGCAACGCCTGAGATCTCCCTGGACGCGCGCGTGGCCACATTGTCACTTCCACCTTCTCGACTCGACCCGTATTTTCGGCGTACGTGAGGCCTGAGAGCGGCCTCAGCATGGCGCAGTTGCCGAGCGGCCCCAAAATCCCTCCTTTCCTTTCCTTCTCTCCTTCATTCAACCGAGCCTGTGGAGTGATGGGTACCGGCGGAGGATGAAATAGCGTTGCTTCGGTTTCGCGAGTGGGAGGCTCAAACAAGCGATGGACTTCTGGTCAAGGCCGGTGGCTTTTATTTTCTCGTGGGTCGAATGGCTGGTCGAAGGCGTCGGGGAAGGCAGAAAAGGACGTTTCTTATGATATGACATGATGGACAACGAAAAGGGTTAGGCAAGGTGAGGCAAGGCAAGGTGGTCAGTAGCCTCCAACTATAGATTAGTGAAGATTCCGCTTTCCACATTCCAGGGTGACTAGTGAAAGTGCGTGCGTCGACTGACAACTCGTCGGCTGCCGCCGAAATCGCCTGATCTGGTTACATTGCGATGGTCACGTCGCAGGGGGGGATGGGTGCTTGCAAGTAGGCACCGCCCAGTTAGTTGCTATGCATTCTTCTTATCCTTCTTTCCCCTTCTCAACTAGCCCATCGGCCGTGTCTCGACAAACGAAAGGCTGATATCACCACCAGCCGCCACCGCCACCGCCGCCGCCGCCGCCGCCACACAGCGAAACCCGACATCACAAGACACACAACACAGCAGAGCAAAAATCGCACGAGCACGGGAAGTGAAGAAAGATGATGATGGTCGATTGATGACTGATTGATGACTGATTGATGACTGATTGATGCACCCGAATCCGTATCCCTCGCATCGCATCGCATCGCATCGCATTCGTTCGCACCTGTCCACTCCACCCCGTTTGTCCTGTCTAAGCCCATTCATTTGCATCGCAGCAATTCATTTGATCCAATTGGCCCATGTCCTCCCCGCCTGACCCCCGTTTCATCTTATTCGACCAGATTTCCTACAGTGTCTTTCCATCAAGTCGATTTAGACTCGAGAGACCCCTGATTGCAGCCACCGAGCCAAAGAAGGAAGGAGGGGTGTAACTGCTGGTGCTTGCTGCCCTGTACCATCCTGCTCAGTCAGGGTCTGTCTCCTAGCTGGCTGTGTTTGGTTGTCGAGCTGCTCGCCTGCTAGCCGGTCCACCATGTCCCATCATTCCATGCAATGCAATCGGGGCAGATGTGTGCAGCTCGATGTTACTTGATAAATGAAGGACTGGTGCGCAGATGGCGCTCAGTTGGTTTTTCGATTGGCGCAACGTCCGGAACAGACTGCAAGCTGAAAGCAGACCTGAACGCCGATGCAGGGAAACCGATATGTGTCCATTCCGAAGCAAGAAAGGAAATCAACCATGTGTCGCTGTCGCCACCAGCTGGTGCTGGCTGTGAAAACATCCCTCGTGATATCCAATTTAGCAGCGGGTGGTGTATAAGAGGGGGGGTTTTTTTTTTCGTTCGTTTGAAAAGGCTTTTGGAGTGGTGCTCTTTTCGTGATTTGGTAGGAAGAGTATGAGTAGTGGCCGTGCCGTACCGTGAAGAGAAGAGTGGATGAGAAAGGGATGAACGAAGACAAAGAAAGATTTATAGTACAGAAATGAAGAAAATGAATTGAGGAAACCTTCATGATGACGGGGCCGAAGAGGGCCTGGCAGCTGGTACCCGTTAGGTAGGCTGACGATGATGCCTCGGGGCAATCAAGCCGCCAGTCAAACAGCTATGTCTGCGCGAGCACAGGCTCAGTCAAGACCGAGCCTACCACTCGAACTCGCCTTGAGCCTTGTGGAAAAGGTAGCTAGAGGCACAACTGTCAGCGGGATGATCATCGAGGTCTGGGATGTGTGTATTCACTCTTTGCCGCCAGTGGACAGGATACCATCCTTAAGAGTGCACTTCCACTTGTTCTTGACGCGCTGCACCTTGTCATAGGTGCAAATCATCGTGTCGCCCTGCGGTCCGTCCTCATCCTCGCCCTGGATCTGCTCCTCATCCGAGTCGTCCAGATCGGAGTTGATGGCTTCGTCATCAATTTCCTCCTGCTTCGCCTCATCCTCGAGACCCAGCTCGCCATCCAAATGCGGAATGGTCGAACCGGCGGCGCGAGAGGACGGCACAATTCTGCGCTTCTTGCCCTTGCCCCTGGAACTGGGGAGGTCCTCGAGCGGCTGCATCAAGCCGCTTTCGACCACGTCCATTCGAGATTCGAACTGCGCCCGCAGCATGCCATCAGCAGCGTGCATGGCACTAGGGTCGCCGGCGGTCTCGGCACGTCTGTGAGCAACCAAGGCCTGCCAGCTCGCCAGGTCACCATCACCAGCGCCATCGGTCTGGGCCGCATATACCGAGTTCTGATGTTGCTGTGGATTCTGTTGCGACGGAGGACCTTGCTGCTGTTGCTGCTGTGGTGAGTGCTGGGCCACGTGCTGCGCCTGCTGTTGCCTGTTGGGAGGAATCTGCAGATTCATGGAACGCTGCTGTTGACCGGGCAGACCGACATTGTTCTGGGGGTATGCGGAGGCAATCGAGGCGTTGGCCTGATCTCCAAAATTTTGCTGCAGAAGCTGGGCAGCACGCTGCTGGGCAATGTTGGTGCCGTTAATGGCGCCGTAGCCGTTCATTTGATAGTTTTGCACGTTTGGAGCATATCCTGGCTCCTGTTTGACTCTCGGATTGCCTTGGACATTCTGGGGATACGGAGCAGGCGGCTGAGAAGCAGGGGGTTGCATCTGCTGGGGCATGGTCTTGCTGTCGTTGGAGGGGACGGTTGGAGTATTGGAGATTTGCATGGGCGGCGGCGGAGCCGGGTCCCAGGGCATCTGAGCAACATGGAGGGCAGAGAGCTTCTTCTGCCAGATCTGGAAAAGGGTTAGCTCGAGTCGCAGCAGTATGGAGTAGTAGAGTGAAGTGAGAGAGAGCATGGGGACGATGCAATCACGTGTAGCACTAGCCAAAAGAAGAATGGCGCGGGTCGAGCGGGGCCGGATGGAGGTATAAAATAGGCGAAAGGCAGATACAAAGT
>JAIFKG010000238.1:0-19864 GCA_020351975.1 Phyllosticta ampelicida | reverse complement strand
GGAGGGACGGCCAAATGGCTGGTCAATTTTCTTTTCCTTTTTGGTTCCGTGCATGGCGAGACCATGGCCATGGATTAAGGGCACATGGCATGCTTGGATAGCATTGGCGATGTGGACATTGGTAAGCCAGGAGTGCGCTCCCTAGGTGCTCCCTAGGTAGATGGCAAAATTGCTTGAATGAATGGATGGCATGTTGACTGATTTTTCGCGCATGGTGGCAGTGGTGACGTTGAAGTAGCGGTTGCAGAGAAGGATGTATCGAACGAGTATGAAGACGGTCCACTTCTGTCTGTGTTGTTAACACCAGAGGCACAGTGGGCTGCAAAAGAGATGCCCACCTCAAGATTAGTTTTGCTCCCAAAGTCGCGCGGCACATGGAGAGGTGTATGTGTGTGTGTGTGTGTATGAGGAGGATTCGAGCGCCTCGCTGTCCAAAGGCTCTTTGATATTCGAGCTCATAAGAGGATAGGACAGGTACGGGGAGCTTCAACCAGCCCCTCCCCGCTCTACCTTGTACTTGAAGTTTCTTTTGCGGTGCACCTCTGAGGAGCTGACTTTTCAGGCACCGTGAGATTTTCAACTTCCGCGGACAGAATCAAAGGGAGCAAACGCCACGCATGAATCTTGCTTGAAAATTGAATACTTCCTTTTGCTCTAGCCAACACGACCGTCCGTGTGTGCCAATATAACGCCAGTCAACCGACGCTCGATCCAAACCAGAGCGAGCAGGCCCGCAACGCCCACATCTTTGAAAACGCCAAAACAGTCAATCATGTGCGGATTTACTTGTCAGCAGCACCATTGGGTCTACAATCCAGATCTACCTTGGTCAGAGAGGTGCCTGCTCCGAGCCATTCTATCACGCCGCGTCGTCCTCAAGCTCGCGTCCCATGACGATGTTCAATGCCTTGCGGCTCAGGGCGAGGTGGTGCTCAAGCGCATTCAGCTTGGCCGTGGCCGCTATCAAGTTGGGGTCCTGGCTCTCGACGCGCACCTTTTCGCGGACCTTGACCTGGCGCGTCGCCATCTTTGTCTTCGGGCCCCTACTACCGTCCCCGCTGTTGTGTTCGCCGTTGTTGCCATTGTTGCTGCTGCTGCTATCGCTGGTGGTGGTGGTGGTGGTGGTAGGCGAATGCACGGGGACGGGCCCGTAGTCAAAGACTTTGTCGGCTTCATCGTGGGCAGGGGACGTGGAGACGCCCAGGGCGCCAGCGAATGCGCGGCGGAAGCCAAAGATGGAGCCGTCGGACGAGGCAGGGTCATATGGCTCGAGGGTGCGCAGTTCGAGGATGATGGCGGCGTCTTGCAGGTAGATGTGGAAGGAGAGGTCGGCGGGGAGAGGAGGGTCGAATATCTGTCGTTTGGAGGAGACGACGTTAGTTGGAGTTTGCTTTGCATCTTGGACGTGTCATTTGCACCTTTTCGTCGACCGGATTGTTCCACCATTGCGGCCGTACATCAGATGGGCCGCGCAACGCCTGGCGCGCCTCTTCAATGTTGTCGTAGAGCAGGCCTAGCTGCCCCGAGATGAAGTTTGCATCTTTGGAGTCACCGGTCCATGTCGTCACGTCGATGACATCCAGACACGAGTTGATGTGGGTGCGGGCGGCCGTCAATTGCTGGACGACCAAGGTAGGGGCTTCGGGCGCTTGGGAGATCAGCAGCGGGTAGCTGGCTGCGCCGCGGGGCGGAGGCAGGCTGGGCAGGCGGATCTTGATGTCCTGAATGGAACGTGTAGGGTTAGATGGTGGTGGTGGTGGTGGTGGTGGTGAAAGAGAGCAGCGGGAATACTCATGGTCGCGAAAAAGCCATAGACGTACGCCCTTGACTATGCGAGCGCCCACGCGCGTCACGAAACCCTTGAGGCTTTCGGATCGCACCGTGGAAACAACTAGCGTCGATCCGTTCTCCGAGGGAGCCAGCAAGACGGCGCACTCTTCCAGACCGGCCTTGAGCACCTTGAGCGTGTCTCGCAGCGACGACAGCAGCCATTGGAGTTCGCGGGCCTGGCCGAGTTAGCTTGTGGGGTTGTCGGTTGGTGGCAGGCTGTGGCCAATACCTGGGCGGCGTCTTCTTCGCGGACCAGCCGGTCGGGGGCGATGGGGGGCCAGACGGTGGTGGCCATGTTGAGGAGCAAAAAGGAATGGAGCAACGGGAGCCGATGAGGAGAGAGAGAGGAGAGGGAGAGCATGGAGGCCCCGAGACCGCAACGTGACTGGGAGCGGAAGCGGGAGCGGGAGCTTGGCCCAGTAGGAGTAGGAGTAGATCGACGGCAAGGGTGGTTTCAATGGTGTCGTCACCGGCACTGGCTGTCTTGCCCACTCACCCACCCATCCACTCTCTCACCCTCTCACCCTTCACCCTCTCACCCACTGTCCCCCCAACTATTGACCATGCACGTGGCCCGTATTACCCCATCCGGCAGCGATTCTCTGGTGACTGCAGATGCGTTCGTCCCACTGGCCCCGTCTCCAGGCCATGGCATCGCATGGCGCACACACACACGTCACTCTATGCCCCCGGACTGGAGCCTCTCTTCAAGTACTATTATTCCCCATCCGCTTCGGTATCCAGCTTGCGTCTCTACCTGTACCTAGGCTGCTCCCCTGCTCCCCGTTTGCTGCCGCCCTGCAATCCGTCACCAACATATCGACGTTCCCATCCCTAGCGCCATGGTAGCCCGTACGTGTCTCCGCTTCACCTCGTCTTCACCTTCATGTAGTTGCTCACATTCCCCAGGACCAATCCTCGGCCTGCTGGGCCAGCTCATCCTCGCCGGAGGCGTCGTCATGCAGTTCCTCGTCATTTTGTCGGGCGGTGTCCATGGCGACCCTGAGAACCAAATTTGGTTTCTGCAAGCGTCGACATCGGGCGTCGCAAACGCGCCGAGAAACCCTTCAAGGTGGACCTTTTGGGCCATTTGCGGCGTCGACTCCAAGACGGGGCACAACTCCAACTGCGGTGCGCCCGTACCTGCGCTGCCCTTTGATCCTCCTCGCAACTTTGGCACCAAGCAGGGCCTGCCCGAAAAGTTCAATGGGTGAGTCGCAGACGTCTCGCTCGCCGACGTTGGCCTTGTCTCATGTCTGAATGCAGCACGCACCACTACTACTACCTCTCGCGCTTCATGTTTGCCTTTTACCTCATAGCCATAGTCTTTGCAGCCATGGCCCTCTTCACCGGGCTGCTGGCCATGTGCAGCCGACTGGGCGGATACATCTCGGGCTTCAACACGTCGCTTGCGCTCTTCTTCCAGACGATCGCTGCGGCCTTAATGACGTAAGACGTCGACCATGCTTCCCTTTGCCCGGCATACCGCCAACTGACTGCCAAGCATCTCTCTCTCTCGCGCGCCAACTGACTGCTTTGTAGTGCTTGGACTGTACAAGGCCGCGATGCCTTCCGTGGCAATGGCCAGTCGGCCAAACTCGGCGTCAAGGCTTATGCTTTCACCTGGGCCGCCGTCGCCTGCTTCCTCTGCTCGACCGTACTCTTCTGCATCGGACCCCGCGATACCGCCGCCAACACCACGACCAAGGCCAACCGCGGCTTCTGGGTCCGCCGCCAGGCGAGCACCCGCAGTCGCGGCAGCTTTGCCGATGTCCCTCCCAAGGACAGCTACGCGTAGACCAAGGACGACGCTTTCCTGATATCTTGTTGGATGATAATCTGGCACTTGCCTATGATACCACTTTTGCGCCGCTTCCAAGCCTGCCTGTCATACTGAACTGCAGTTAGCGAGCCGCGCAGTGCCAGTTGATGTTACGAAAGGAACAGTGGACGCTTACCTAGATAACTTAATACTCGCCTCCTAATCAAACATTTGATTTAATCTTGAGCCTGTCGCTGGTGAGGAATTGTCAGCCTTGTTGAGCCAAGAACCTGTTTGCGGAAACAAAGCTGTGCAAGGTGGACGTCGTCGAGTGAAACATGACAGCGACGGGCCGGGAGGCAGCCCTGCGTAGAGCAGAGCACCAGGTTGGGCCGCGGAGAACCTTGTCCCTGCAATGCTACATTACTACATTACTCCGAGTAAACTCAGACCATGGCGCACGACCGACACGGCACAAGTCGGAATAATGCGCTTTGATTCTCCGCGGCACAGGCACACGCACACTTACGGCACCGAGTCTCCCACCTCCGCGGACCCGCTGACCAACCAGACCGGACGGTCCCTGTTGAACATTTTTTATCGATAAGAAATTGCGCCATCGCCTATTCGCTGCCTGTGCTGTGTCTCCAAACCTTTGCGCCGCCCGTCATTCGGCATCTACGGCCATGGCCTTTGCCTGCAACCTCTTTTCCTTCCCGTCTTCTGAGCTCTCCTTATCTGTTCCCTAGAAGAATATATGTTCTGGCCTTGTCCCTCGTTCTTTCAAACCTCGACTCGGCCGCGCCGCCATCACCTCACCACCAATGACCCCCGCCCTCCTCACGGCCGTCGACTCGACCTCCCACGTCCACTTGATCGTGGGATCCAATTCCCTTGCTGGTGCGCGATGCTCCAAAGCCGCAGAAGTCGGTGCAAAACCGATTCTTGTCGCCCCAGAGCACTCAACACTCCACTATGGACTCTCGAAGCGCATAGAAAGTGGCGAGGTGGACTGGCTCAAGAGGGATTTCCAAGATGGCGATTTGACGTCGCTGGGAAGGGAAGAAGTCGATGGTGTAGTGGATGCCGTATTTGTGACGTTGGGCGGCAAGAATCCGCAAAGTAGGTTCGATTTGCACTGGCAAGACATTGTGGCTAACGAGACGCCAGGCGCGCACATATCCACCCTTTGTCGCCGTTTGAGAATACCAGTCAACGTAGCCGACGCGCCCAACCTCTGCACCTTTACGCTCCTGTCAACACACTCTGATGGCCCCTTGCAAATCGGCGTCACCACGTCGGGCAAGGGCTGCAAGCTCTCTTCGCGCATCCGCCGCGAAATCGCCGCTTCCCTCCCCACAGACCTTGGACAAGCAGTCGAAAGACTCGGCACCATGAGGAGGAGGATATGGGAAGAAGATCATGCTGCCGATCTGTCCATGGACCCAGAAGCGGAAGAGGATGACTCGGGCCAAAACGCCCAGTTCAACAAGCTGGTCACCCCAGAGGACGCCGAAGCAGCTCGCGGCCGTCGCATGCGCTGGCTTGCTCAGATTTGCGAATACTGGCCGTTGCGGCGGCTGGCGTCGATTACGGACGAAGACGTCGAAACGGTGCTCCAAAGCTACGCCCATTCTGACTCGTCGTCCATCGACCCCAACTCCATCGATGCCCGTCGCACGCGCGGCCGCATCATCCTCGCAGGCTCTGGCCCTGGACACCCAGACCTGCTCACACGCGCTACGCACAAAGCCATTGTCTCTGCCGACCTTATTCTTGCCGACAAACTAGTCCCGGCTCCCATACTCGCCCTTATTCCCCGCCGTACACCTGTTCACATTGCGCGCAAATTCCCCGGCAACGCCGAAGCCGCGCAAGAAGAGCTGCTCTCACTCGGTCTCGCTGGCGTCAAACAAGGCAAAATCGTACTCCGGCTCAAGCAAGGTGATCCTTATATCTACGGGCGCGGTGCCGAAGAATACGCCTTCTTTTCGGCGCATGGCTACGCGCCCACGGTGCTGCCCGGCATCACCAGCTCGCTGTCAGCGCCCCTCTTCGCCGCCATCCCGCCCACGCACCGCAGCGTCGCCGACCAGGTCCTCATCTGCACGGGTACCGGCCGCAAGGGCGCCGCGCCTACCCCTCCTCCCTACAACCCCACGCAGACGGTCGTCTTTCTCATGGCACTACACCGCCTCTCCTCGCTCATCGACAGCCTCATCACACCTTTGCCCCTTGCCGCTGAAGAGGACAGCAGCGCCAACTCGTACGCCGCGTGGCCAGCGACGACGCCGTGCGCCGTCCTCGAGCGCGCCTCGTGCCCCGACCAGCGCGTCATCCGCAGCACGCTGGGCGACGTGGTGGCGGCCATCGAGGAGGAGGGCAGCCGACCGCCGGGCCTGCTCGTCGTCGGCGCCGCCTGCGAGGTCCTCTTCAAGCCGGGCGGTCAGCGCTGGGTCGTCGAGGAGGGCTTTCGCGGGCTCGACGACGGCTGGAATGGCGAGGCGGAGCTGGCACGCGTGGTTGACGAGCCTGGGGTGGAGAAGGTGCCTGCTGCTGCTGCTGCTGCTGCTGCTGCTGCTGCTGCGTCGTAGAGGTGGCTTGGATCGGCCGACGGCATTGGGACGCACGCATCTTTCCTTTCGTCTTGTGGATGATCTGATTTACCAACGGGAATTGACTGGCGTTCTACGGGAGGAAGCGATCAAAATGGGAACATGCGGCACTGTTATTTGAATCACTTTTCAACGGCGTGCCGCGGGATCGGACGGGACGGGAACGGGATTTACTCGACAACACATCGACGAGATGGGAGCGACGCATGGTGGGGAAGTTCGGCGCTCGGTTACGTCGAGAAGCTCAAAGCCTAGGCCTACGCGTGCGCCTAGCTATACTACACTACGGAGATCGAATTCCTGTATGATTCAGGTCCAACGCCCGCGCAATCGGTCGGTGGACGGTGGACGGGACGAACAGCCAGCGCGGAATTTTGGATCTTTGGTGTAAGGTGTATCGGATTCGACTTCAGATAAACCACATCACCCATCATCGCATCGCCCATCGATCATCGACAGCCCCCTGATGATGAAGAAGGAAAAAGCCGAATATTTTTTTTTATACAATACAATCAAAGCAGCAGTGGCAGCGATGGCGGGCGGCTGCGGCGGCGTATCAGACTACCACCGCACCACCGCTCATTCGTTCGAAGACTTTGCGTAACCAACCAGCCAGCCAGCCAGCAGCCCAATCAAGCCGTGCGCGCATCCAAAAGCCCGCGGGGAGCGGGCAGCCGAAGTGCAAAGCCGCCAAACAAAGATAGTCGCCACCAAAAACCCTGCATGCTCTTGCTACCAAAATTTTTTTTTTTTTGATCACCCACGTCGATTGCTCTCGCAATGAGCAGAATGAACGGAGAAGGGGGACACCTGCTTTTGAACGACCTTCGTAACCTTCTCACATCTCACCAGGGATAGGTCAGACCGCTTAGTCCTCGGTCAAATCGCCATACTCCCACATGCCCCTGCGGTCCGCCTTGGCCTCGTCCTGCTTCGACTGCAGCGCGGACAAGGTCTCAGTGGCAGCGCGCTCCCACGCGCGGAGCTTGGTAGGCACACGCGCCAGGCCCTCACCGACAATCTCGGCATTGATGCTGCTCTCCTTGGCGTCGCTATCGGGGTAGAAGAGCGTGATGTGCCAGACGCCATCGACGACCGCGTCGACGTTGGCGACGAGCTGCAGGTTGTTTGTGACCTCCGATATAAACGAGACGGCGTCGCGCATGTAGTCAGGCGTTGCTTCGGGGAATTGGATGAAGGAAAAAACGGCATCGAGGGCTTGCGGCTTGAGCGACGCAGGGCTGAACTTGGCGTCGAGGGGGCGCAGGCTGGAGTAAGGAAGCGTTTCCGAGTTGCCATAGTCAACGTAGACGACTTCGACCTTCTTGTTTTCGCGATCGTGGCGGCGGACGCGCCCACGGTACCAGTCGCCGTCCTCGCTAAATTTGGCAGACACAAAGTCGCCGACCTTGAAGGTTGACAAGGGCTGGTTGTTGGAGCGGTCCAAGTGGAAATTGCGGAACCTGTTCATCAGACTGAGTAGTTCAGAAGTTCCACCGCCGACCTCTTGCAGCTTCAGGCGGCCGTTCTCTTCTACGTGCGTGATCATGACATCGCGGTAGTCTTTGTGGCGTTCTCCCGAGACAGCGTCGCCATTGGCGCTCTTCGAAGTCTGCACTGGCAAGTCATCTTCAATGTCCTGCGAAGGATCCCAGCTGTGCCACATGCCCTTACGTGCCTCCTTGGCCTTCTGTTCCGCAGCGAAGAGCTCTTTTGCGTTGCCAGACTTTTCAGCAGAGTAGGCATGCACTGAAGCAAGACCTTCCTCAACGAGAAGCTTGGAAAAACTTTCACGGTTGATGTAGAGGGTACCAATGAATCCACCGACCTTGTCGCAGTCCTCGACGTCAATCTCAACGTCACGCTGCAAACACCTCTTGTTGGCAAAGTCGTGCGCCTCTTGGCCGAACGGCTCGCTTTTTTCGTTGGGGTTTCTGGCAGACTTGGGTGCGCGGATGCCCGAAAGCACAAAGGTGAGTTTGGCATTCTCGCGAGGAACCAAGACGGTGAAGCGGGATCCAGACTTGACAAAATCGACGATCGCGGGAACCTTCTTTTGTCTCGAGAGGAGGGCGAGCTGCCTCTTGGCCTTTTCCAAGCTCTCCGAGTAGTCGACGTATGCCTTGGTCGAGGGAGTTTTGGACGACCAGATGCCCTTTTGCTCCTTTTGTGCTTGGTCTTCGGCCAAGAGCAAGTCGTCGTAAATGGAGCTGCGGTCCGCATCGTCTGCACGATGTCTAATAACTGAGCCATACCCGTTCTCGACCAAAAGCAGAGCAACATTCTTGCCGTTGTGCGTGACAGTCGCCATCTCGCGCTCGTCGAATCCATCTTGGGCGGGACGCTTCCCATCAATCACAACCTTGACATGCTTGCCAATCAACCTTTTTCTCAAAAACTCCTTCGCCTCTGCCTGCCAGGGAGCCTGCTTCGGGTCCGTCGTCTTTGGTTGCCTGACACTGCTCAAGTTGATGCGTTTTTCGACTCCTTGCTTGTTGCGGAGATACAAAGTGTCTGCACTTTGGACTCTGCTAACAGTCGCCTCAACCTCGCCAGCACTCGGCCTAGCGGTCGAGACGTGGCCCTGGAACACACCCAGCCTGTGGTCCTTTGCTTTCTTCTCTGCCAGCCGCAGCTTGCCCATTTCTCCGCCCAAAAGTGTAGAATGTTGGTCCATGCACCTTGCAAAGCCGACCTCAAGCAAGTAAGGCGCGATATTACCGCGCTCGGGGTGCGCAACGGTCCCGATGAGCTGGTTTTGGGGATTCACGCCAAGAGGTGTAAATTTGACGTTGCGCTGCAACAGGCGGGACTCGAGGAACTGTTGGGCGTCTTCGCCAAAGGGTTCCGCCGGCTGTTCCTTTCCGTCAGACGGGTTTACACGCTTCGTCGACGGCGCGCGGATTCCAGCGACGAGAGCCATGGTTTGCACATGCTTTGAATGCGGCAGGAGTAGACGCGCAATGAGGCGATCTCCGCTAAGAACCTTTTCAACAATTGCTGTTTGAATTAGTTTTATCCCAATTGCCGGCAGCCTTCAGTCAGTTGCTTACCATTGAGCTCCACGCCCCTGTTTTGTTCGACAAAAGCCTTAGGGTCTGGCAGTTCGTATGCAGTCTCAAGGTGTCCCCCCGTCTCAGCCCAGACACCCTTGGAGTCTGCGCGAGCTCGTGCCTCCAGAACCTCGAGCCTTTGAAGAATCATGGTTGATGCTTCGGAGTCATCTTTGCGGTCGGCGTCGCCACGGAGCTTGACCCAGCCTTCGGCAACAGCAGTGTCGGGGAGCGTGAGGCCACCGGGGAGGGTGACAATCCCGTAATCGCGCTTCGCACCGGTTGGGATGCTGTACAGGACTCGAAATTGCACAACCTTTCCGACGAGAATGTTGCGCAAAAAGTCTCGCGATGCAAAGGCAAAGGGCTGCATCCAGGGCTAGCGTGTTAGCACTGTGCTCTGATTTGTTCAACAGAAGAGCCGGTCATGCTTGGAGACTTGGCGGAGAAAGTCGCAGCGATGCCCGGGAAAAGCAAGTGCCCACGAACCTCGTCGCCCTCTCTCCTTAATCGCGGCGCAGAAACAAAGGCAAGGCTAAGGACGCGCTCTTGCTTAGGGTTGTTGACATTGTGCAGCACGACGGTGTCGCCGGAGAGAACGCTCTTGACCATTGCTTGGAACAACGCCATTTTGGGTGTGAGGTGTCGTCTGAGGGAGCGATCAACGTCAGCAAAGCGTCGGTGAGGAATTGAAGAGCTTGCTTGGAGCTAGTTTCCGGGGTCTAATGATACTCACACGAGCTGGGTTTTGGGGGGGGGTTGAAGCGCAGTTGAACTTGCAGCCAATGCGATGGCAACTGACAGGGACAGCTACAGGGTTGCAGTAAAGGGATGATGCAGAGGGATTAGGGGAGTTGATGGCTGTTGCAGGTGGAGGAGCTGAGGTGTGCTGTGGGGTAGAATCTGGCCTTTTCGACGTGGAAGTCGTCATTCGGCACGCCGAGGGACAGGAGGGTCCAAGCGGCGAACCTTTCGGAGGAGGTTGTTCGGTCCGGCGCCACTCGTGCTCTCCCGTCACCTCACTGCTGTTGTGGCACGAGCTATCCATCACTTATGCACCTATGAATAAAATCCGATTTCACCCATGCAGTTACTTCGATCGCGCTTGATGAGCTGACAGCATTATTTTATTGTAGCTACGCTAACCGCCAATTCGTTCATAGAACTCATTCACATTTGTATCAACATGCCCCGTCAGGACTGACTAGGACGAGATGCCAATGACGCCTATGCATGTCTATATCAGCCATCGGCCAACCCAGATCCAGAACGGGTGTCCGCAACTTACCGCATGCAGGACGAGGACCAGCGTTGCCAGTCTTCTTGGACTCCTCGTTGCCGCCCTTGCCCAGGTCGTCGGTGCCGCCGTGGCAGACAACGGTGCGGCCGATGACGCTCTCGGGACCAATGAGTTTGACGAGCTTGTCGGTGACGGAGCCAACAGCGTTGCCCTGGGCGTCGGTCTTGAGGTTACCAAGGTCACCGACGTGGCGGTCCTCGTCAGTAGGAGCACCGTGGCCCTTGCCGTGAGGGTTGACTGCTAGGGCGTCAGCAAAGTCTCGTAGCGGCGGCTCCGGACAAGGTCTCACAGTGAGGGCCGGCAGAGGTGCAGCCGTTGGTGTTGTCGCCAAAGGTGTGGACGTGGAAGCCACGCTCGGCGTTGGCGTCGTGGCCGGAAATGTTCCAAGAGATGATGGTGGGAGCGGACTCGGATTCCTGCTCAAATGTGACGGTGCCCTTGACGTTGGAGTCACCACGGAGAACAGCGACTACATGGAGAGACGCGGTTAGCCGACTGAAGTGAGCACCTTGATGAGCTGCGGGAAGCTGCAGCCACCGAGCATCCGTCATTCATGACCACCCCGGCCGTTGACGGCTGTAATAAACAGCGGCCGCCAGCAAGGTGTTGTTTGGCGCAGCCAATTGAGCGAGGTGGTCGATGAGGCAAGCCGCCAGGTGTTGAAAGAACATGCTCAAACAGCCTCGCAGCAGCCCCACCCTAGCCCAAGCCGGCGTAGCGATACAGCTGAGCAATGTAAAGTTACACGACTTACCAGCCTTGACCATTTTGACGGATCGATGCGATTGGACTGAGATTTGAGATGTTGATGATGAGCTGGAAAGGAGGTTTGCGAAGTGAGAGAAAAGGCGAGACGAACGACGGCAGTCTTGGGCCGGGCAACTGACTGCGGGGCTCGATTGATGACGAAACTACGACGCCCGCCCGCCCAGCCAATCTGTTCTTGAGCTAACCAATCAGACCCTACAGTGGTAGGTTCGTGCTTCGCCCGGACGCACCCGACTCTACGGCCATTCCGGGGTCATAACACACTCACCACTCTTGCACGTGCCATCAGCTACATCCAGCTACATCCTCACTGTGTCCATTCCTAAGCAGCTGTACACTAGACCATCCAAGTCGGCATTAACAACGTTTTTGGTATCCATCTATCTGCAAAAATACAAACTACTAACTGCAGCATAACCCTATTGCGTTCATCGTCAACGTCCAATTCCCCAGCGCGTCCCTGGTCCAAATTTCGTCTGCTCAGCTTTTACCCCGCGTAATCCGATATCGGAGGCCCTAATTTATGCCTTCTGGACCTTTTCCTTGATGATGTCCTTGAGCGTCTCCGCGTCAGCAGCGAACTTGGAGATACCCTCGCGCAGCTTCTCGACGGCCATCTGGTCCTCGTTGAAGTGGAAGCGGAACTCGGGCTCGTTGTTGATGAAGCTCTTTTTCTCAATGCTGAGGTTGGACGCGTTGGCGGCGTCGAGCTTCTTGGGGACGGGTGCGTCAGAGTTGTACAGGTCCTCGAGGAGGTTGGGCTGTTCACCGTTAGTTAGCCATGTCCGACACAATATCCCGACTTCAGACGTACCGAGATGGTCAGGTAGTCGCAGCCAGCGAGCTCGGTGATTTCGCCAACGCTACGGAAAGAGGCACCCATGACGATGGTCTTGTAGCCGAACTTCTTGTAGTAGTTGAAGATGGACTGCACGCTCTTGACACCGGGATCCTCCTCGGCAGAGTAGTCCTTCTTGGTGGCGGCCTTGAACCAGTCGAGGATGCGGCCGACGAAGGGGGAGATGAGGAAGGCACCAGCCTCGGCGGCAGCAATGGCCTGGGTCTGAGAGAACATGAGGGTGAGGTTGGTGTTGATGCCGTGGTCCCTCTGGAGGATCTCAGCGGCCTTGATACCCTCCCAGGTAGAGGCAATCTTGATCAGGATGCGGTCCTTCGAAATGCCCTCGGCCTTGTAGAGCTGTGCGCTTGTCAGCTTGGGCTCGACTCTCATTTACGAAGCAAGACGTACGTCAATGATGCGGAGAGCCTTGTTAACCGAAGCCTGGGTGTCGAAGGAGAAGCGGGCGTCGACCTCGGTGGAGACCTTGCCGGGAATGAGCTTGAGGATCTCCTTGCCGAACTCAACAAGAAGACGGTCAAGAGCCTGGTCGACCTGCTTGTCCACGTCGCCGCCCTGCTGCTTGGCCCACGCAACGGCGTTGTCGAGGAGCTTGGCGTACTCGGGCTTCTTGGAGGCGGCGAGGATCAGGGAGGGGTTGGTGGTGGCATCCTGAGGGTTGTACTTGGAGATGGTGGCGAAGTCACCGGAGTCACAAACGACGGTCTATTCAGTGGCAAGGTCAGCAATGCTCGAAGAGCCGCGTGGTTCCACTCCGAAGACGGCGGGGGGTAAAGTTCGCGGGTGGCTGAGGGGTACGGAGGGGCAGGGTGGACTCACGGTGCCGGAGGCCTTGAGTTGTTCGAGGGAGGAAGGCATTGTGTATGATTTGGTTGATGAGAAGATTCAATTAGGGTATCGTGAACGTGTGGGAAGAAGGGAGGGATGGACAGATGGGAGTGTGAGTTTGAGAGGAGTGGCGGGGTTTTCAAGAGCCTGACGAGGTATTATGTCATCGGTCGGCGCAGTGAGCAAAACGGCCCAGGCGGAGCGCCTCAACGAGACAAAAGACCACGACATCGGTCAGATCCTCACCAATGGCTGCGGGCCGTGTCTCTTCTCGCGCCCCGTCGTCCATTCCCCCGTCACCCGAGCCTTCTCCAGACGTGACTCCTGGTGCCAACCTCGCGTCAAATCATGCCCGTCCAAATGCGAGGGGAGGGGAAGCTGGGTAACGGCCGGCCACGGGCAATTGCTGCTATTCCGATAGCAATGGATGCCGCCAAGACCGCGACCAAAGCATTGAGATGCAGCTGTCGGTGATTAGTTGCCTGCGCAGTCTGCTATGACCCGAAGGTGCACCTTTGGCAACCGGTACCGCCGGCTGCGCAGTTTGAAACCTCGTCGCCTCAGTCTTGTGCGCTTCAGAAGACCCCCCCTCACGCCATGAAGACCATGTACGTATTGCGGTGTATTCTCCCAGGTCCTCGAGGATTAGTGAATAGGCTTCTGGTCCAGAGCTCAGTCGGTCCGAACGTGTCGCTCGCTCGTACGCTGCGCGAACATGGCCGAAGCCTAGCTCCGCTGCCGTCGACGTAGGTAGATGTTCGCATATTGCAATTCCACGTCGAGTCGTGCAGCTGCGCTTTGGTCGATACATGCAGTCAGGCGGCGCACCTGCCGAAGCTGCTGCGGCTTTCCGCAGGCCAACAATGCTCCTGGCCCAGCGGTAGCCGTGGCCAGGACTGCGACGCCAGTGATCAGTCTCAAAGTGCTTTGCTAGTCCCCGCGAGTCAGCGAAGCTTAGCTTACATAATGGCCCAATCTGAACCCAATCTCCGTCTGCTCAGCATCGGCCTTGTAGTAGACAGTACGGAGAAGATGAGGATTACTATCGAGGCCTGGACCTTTGTGAATGAAGACACCTGAATTTCCATTTCGACGTCCGCATCACGAACCTCGACGCTTTGAACCAGCACTAACCCTTTGAAGCCGCGATTTCGAAGCCTCGAGGCTCAACCTGATCGCGAAACTCTGCGGCTCTGGTTGCACCTCTCACCAAAAAAACCCCCCGGGCGATTGCCCGAAGCTGCCTTATGACATAGCTTGGAATGCCAGCGCTCATCGCCTAGTCACTCTTTGCCGAATTCGAGCATTCAAAGTCGGTCAACTATCTGCTGTACTGAGTGGTCGACACGCCCATTTCCACAGTCGCCTGGGGATTGCGCGTCGCGGCCAGTTGAACAAAGAACAGAGGCTGCCGAGGCCAAGACGTTGATAGAGCATTGCACATTTGTGGACAGGGCTGACAAGGCATTCTAAATACAGCTTACCCCTCCGACGACGAGAAGCGCGCGACCGTGAGGCAGTGTCAATCCTGCCAGGCAGACAGCGCCATTTGCCGTCTGCCGTCTGCCGTCGGCCGTCTGCCTCTGCAAAAGTTGTTGTAAGGATGGCGAGGCGTGCGCCTGCTGGGAAAGATGACGGGAGACCACATGGCCCGTCCCGAGCCAGGAAGCTTAACACGATGGTTGATTGGATTTTGCTGATTCCGGGCAGCTCACGACCGTCATCCGGGGGCCAAATACCAAACACCTGCTCTTCGGTGCTGCACCGCCCGGAAGCATTCGTTCAGCCCCTCACACACTGACGGGTTCGATAAGCGCATTGCCCGTAGACACTTGTCGTCGCGCCACCTCCTTCCTGTAAGCTAACTTCCGGATCGAGCCAACACGCTAGGCAGTGTCCGCCAGTCCATACTCGTGCATGCTCGTTCGCCTGCACGCTAGCTCGCGTCCCATTCGCCGTTGTAGCAAGCCGTCAGCCAGAGATATCTCGGTTTCGTTTTCACCGCGTGGGCTGAGCAACATGGCTTGACACGACACAAGGGTTTCCAGAGTTGGGATCCTTCCTCTCTGACTGCTGCGACTTTTATCTCTTTGTCTCCCCCCGTTGCAAAAGGTTGGGCCAGACCTTCGTCATTGTCGTTCCTTGGGCTTCTCGGGCTCCTACCCAGTCTGCTTCACCTTTGCCTCGTCCGCCCCCTAAAAGCTGTTGGCGTCCATACCTGCTCTCCTTTCGTTTGGTACCGGTCCCAATCGCTACTTTTCAAGAACCTCAACATTGACCCACGTGCCATGTCCGCAGCATCTATGCTCAAGAGGGCTGATCCGTCTAGCAACGGAACGTATCAGCAAGTACAAGACTACCGCGACAAGTGCACGCTCTCAACATGTCCTCTTTCCGATTCCTACTGGGCATACCGGCCGTCCCTCCCAGCCAATAGCTTCTTCCTCGCCTTGTTCGCATGCTCCATGGTGATCTTTCTCTGTCAAGGCATTTTTAGCAGACGGTTCCTTGGCTTCAGCATCGCAATGGTGTCGGGGGGCCTGCTCGAAGTCCTGGGTTACATCGGACGCATCATGAGCTACTACAACCCCTTCGACGAGGTGAGAAGCTCCAACTAAGCAAGCGTTCAACATCTGACGATTTATCGTAGAACGGCTTCCTCATGCAAATCGTGTGCCTGACCATCGCACCCGCCTTCATGGCCGCGGGTATCTACCTCTGCCTCTCACGCATTGTGTCGACTTTTGGCGCCGAGAATTCGCGCCTCAAGCCACTCTCATACCCGCGCATCTTCATACCCTGCGACGTCGTCTCGCTGCTACTGCAAGCCGCCGGCGGCGGTCTCGCCTCGGCCGCCAGCCACTCCAACAAAGACCCGTCGGCCGGTAACAACATCATGCTGGCGGGCCTCGCCTTCCAAGTCTTTACGCTGCTCATCTTCATCGCGCTGGCCGCCGACTTTGGCGTCCGCACCTTGCGCCGCGTGCGGGATCTGGGCGCCACGCACGCGCTGGACCCGACGCACGCGCGCCTCCGCAGCAGCTGGGTCTTCCAGGGCTTCTTGGTCGCGCTAGCCCTTGCGACGCTGTGCATCTTCACCCGCAGTGTGTACCGTGTCGCCGAGCTGAGCGAGGGTTGGACTGGCCACCTCATCGAGACGCAGAGCTACTTTATCGGCCTCGAGGGCGCCATCGTTGGCGCTGCCGTGGTTGCCTTGAACGCGTTTCACCCCGGCCTATGCTTCAGAGAAGGCTACAAGGAGAGAATATGGGTTGGGAAGAGGAAGAGCCGCAAGGCTGCGGCAGCGCCGTCTCCCGCCCAGGATGAAGATGTGGCGGATGACAAGGCGAGCGATGTGTAGGTTTCTCGCGCCTCGTCATCCTGCTGCCATGTTTTTGTCTCCGCCTTGCATACCTGCAACGGCCTTGTAGATATTCTATGTAGTTTGCCACCGGCAGTAATGAAATCTTGCCTGAGAAGTGCTCGTTCAGAACATATGGGTGAAATATCTCCACCCACCTCGCAGCCGACGACCAAACCCTCAAGTCGAGTGCATGAACCAAAACAGCGAGGAACAAGAGCAATATCCTGGTGGCTCCCGATGGCGCATGTGGCAAGACTTTACTTGACGCGTTGTCAAGAACCCAGATTCTACACATGGCGCACTGTGGTATCAATCTATCAACACACAAAGTGCGTGCTAGCCGTTTCCCTAATATTACTCGATGCAGTCTCTCAGTCTCGCTTCGGTGGTGATGGGACAAGAGCCTGCAACGGAGCGAATATGTCGAGATGTAACGGGGCATTCCAGAATCCGCGAGCGATGACAACATTTGTTAGAGAGAAAATGAGATTATTTATGAGTATCCAGGGTCTAGGGAGCCAAGATACTGTGTCTAGACAAGCTTTTACCACAGCTCAAGGTCGCTGCGCCTCTCGTAAGCGCTCAGTAGCTTCTACTTGTATGTCTCCTATCGGGTTGAGCAAATATTTCCTCAAATCTACTCAAACATCAGCACTAGTTGGGACAGCACCTCGGTTCATTCCAAATTATTGTCTGAGTAGATGAGCTTAGCATCCTTTTTCTTCTACAGAAATCATATAGATTGCTACAAAGTGTTCACAGGCAGTTGGTGTTTTTCTGTCTTTCGGTACGCGCCGATGATTAGCCGTCTATGAGCTTAACGGTCTCCGGCCGGAGGTGAAGCATCTTTGCAGGAATCATCCACCAGCAACTACAATGGCTTCCTCTTTCCGCCCCACGCTCTGGAATAGAGCAGCTCGGCTATGTCAACTGCGACCAGATGTCAGCAAATGTGCTGCTGCCGGATACATGACCAGTTTCGCGCCGCGCGCGACCAATTTTGCGAGGCGATTCTCGAATCGGACAGCTTTCTCGACTGCAAAGTCAAGGTTACCAGGGAGATGTCAACCCGGAGCCATTGCAGCGAACCTTGCAGGTTGTTCCCTGAGCTTTTCGTCCTCTCCACGCGCACATTACAAGACAGTGCAGGAAGCGAAATCACGGTATAGAGCCGGGGTCAGTCGGGGCAAGCTCATCCTTCTGCGCGCAGGTAGTTTTGCTCGTGCATCCCACTGACAAAACGTTAGCCATTCACATTAACATCCGCAGTCCTCTTCTTCTCTGTGGGCGCGGGCCTCGTCATCTACTTTCGCTACGAAAAGCAACGGATGGAACGCCAACGAATCGCCGAACAAACAAAGGGTGTAGGCAGACCGAAGGTTGGGGGGCCCTTTGAGCTTTTTGATCAGAATGGGAAGAAATTTACGAGCGAGGACATGAAGGGGAAATACGCCTTGGTGGGTGTGCGCGCTAAATTGGAACTTGGGGGTCTCTTGAGCTAACTAAGTGCTCGAAGGTGTACTTTGGCTTCAGCCATTGCCCCGATATATGCCCCGAGGAACTGGACAAGATGGCTGAGATGATTGACCGGGTCAAGGAAACGTCGGGCAACACGCTGCGCCCCGTTTTCATCACCTGTGACCCAGCCCGGGATACTCCCGCAGTCCTGAAGACCTACCTGCAGGAGTTTCACCACGACATCATCGGTCTGACAGGTTCCTACAATGACATTAAAGACATTTGCAAGAAGTACAGGGTCTACTTTTCCACACCGGCAGATGTAAAGCCTGGCCAGGACTACCTGGTTGACCATAGCATATACTTTTATCTGATGGGTAAGTGGTTCGCTCCGACAGAGCCCTGCGATACGCATATGAATTAAGCTGACCTTCTTTCAGATCCTGAGGGTGACTTTGTGGAAGCTTTAGGAAGAAATGAGCCAGCCTCGCGCGCAGCCAAGATCATCTCGGACCACATTGGTGACTGGCGTGGCAGACTCGACAAGGAGTAGAGCTGCAAGAATATCGTGTGGCACCATCCACTGCACCGCAGGGATTACTCGCGTAGGTTGACGTTTGGGATTGCAGCGTTGCATCGCCGTATAATTCGCGAGCTGATGGAGCTTTGGTAGATAAGGCCCAACATCACGAGCAATGGTGGTTGGCAAGAGCCCGCAAGCTAGTGTGAGCGTCATGAGGATTCAGCCGAAAGCCATAGACTGCGCAAGAGGTGAAGGCGAACTCAGGTGGTGTCACTAGACATCTGAATAGATAACCTGACTCTTTACTTAAGGCGTTCACGGCATGCATTAAGCTCCGTAGATTAGGGCAATGTTCTCCGGGCATATAGCCCTGCGACGAACGGTTTGAAATGCCAATAATCCTGAGAGCATGTTGAGGAGTGGCGTCGAGAACCAAG
This sequence comes from Phyllosticta ampelicida, assembly GCA_020351975.1. Taxonomy (NCBI): domain Eukaryota; kingdom Fungi; phylum Ascomycota; class Dothideomycetes; order Botryosphaeriales; family Phyllostictaceae; genus Phyllosticta; species Phyllosticta ampelicida. The sequence goes on along the minus strand of JAIFKG010000238.1, from coordinate 1,067 downwards.
AGAAGCCGTCCATGTCGGTGGCCTACGGGCCGCTTTTCCAATTCGGGAAAGTTTGCTTCTTGGCGCTCATGGCACACACATTGTGATTGAAGCGATAAAGCCTCGATATTGGTAACGCGAGCATTCAGCCCCCACTCGATTCGATGTCCAAGGAAAAACCTATGCGGCACTTGACCTATTACCCGGTCGGTGTTTTGCTCGCGGTGGCTATTGTCGCCTTACTTGATTTGGCATGTCGTTGAGGGCCCAAGACCTTGGAATTCTGGAAGAAGATATTCGTCCGTCCGATAAGGACTCCGTTGGGTGATCATCGCCCGCACCCGCGTTCGACAGTCTTTTGTTTTCTCATGCGCTGTGTGGCACTCAGTTGCAAAGTATATAAATTCGGCCGCCACTAGCTGGGTGCAGTCGGAGTCGACGGCCGCTCCCTGATCTTTTGCACGAAGCTGCAACTTTCAATTGTGACGGTGGACATCTTCAGCTCGATCGCTAGTGCCCCAGAAATATGCAGGCGTAAGTGGTGTTTCAATTCCTTACTGCTCTCCCTCAATGATGCTGCAAGATGCGTTATCCGTAGTAGACAACCCCAAGAGATGCGAGTCTCCTTTTCTTTTCTAAAATAACATGAACAACAAGGGCTCGGCCTTGATTTGCATCACCGGGCGTATCGAGTGCTCGTATTATCCTCTCAAAATGGTTGCAACCGAGCTTTTTAGCGCTCCTTCGCTCAGGACGAAACAGCAAGTTTTCGCCATACTGACACCCCCAAACAGTGAGCGCTTGAGCGAGAAACGACCCTCACCAAACGGTGACTCGACTCCTACCGATTCCAAGGCTGATCACACAATCTCCATACACGGGGATGACGATGGTGGGGAACAAGAACACTTGCCGGATCCTTTCGTCCCGTTTGAAAATCTACCCCCTGAACGACCCCGCATCGTCACGATTCGCGCCGTAATCATTGGATGTATCTGTGGAGCACTCGTAAACGCTTCCAACGTATGTTGATTTCAATTGTACCTGGAGAAGATACCTCGACCCCCTCTTGGACCCCCTTTTTACCC
>JAIFKG010000237.1:0-15767 GCA_020351975.1 Phyllosticta ampelicida | reverse complement strand
GGGGGGGGGGGTTTGTTGTTTTGCCCCCCGCCGCGCCCGGGGGGCGGGGGGCGGGGGGGGGGGGGGGGGGGCAGAGGGAAATTGGGAGAAGTGCTGAAATTCGATGGTGATGTTGCCGATGCCGGTGTTTGGAGAGCGTGTGGTCTTTGCTGTTGGGTGAGAGGGCGGGGCTGCTCGAGACATCTGTTTCGGCTGTCTATCTGTGGACTTGGCTTTTTTTTTTTTTTCTTGTTCTTCTTCTTTTTCGACAATCTTGAAGGAATTTATCAAGAAGGAAATCTGGCAGGTTTGCCACAAACACCAACCGACCAACCTACGCTCTCACTCCGCGGCCCTCTTTCAAGTCGCATCCACATTCGCGCCATCTTGTCTGCCACGCAATCGCCAACTCTTCTCCTCTCCCTCGCCGTCTCCCCATTCAGGACGCGTGCAAAAGAAAGACCCAGGCCGCTTCTCCAGTCCTTACGGCCGTTGCATTGCCTGGTAGCACCCGTCCGCCGCCAAGACGAGACGAGACCTACCCCAGACGGCAGGCCCCGTCCGTCAGTAGTCGTGGCAGCAGAAAGCAAGTGAATGATGGATGGGTGACATGAGATGTTTGAGATCGCCATATGACGTGCGCCATGGGTCGCTGGGGTCGGGTGCGCTCGCGCTCTCGCTCTCGCAGTCGTCGTCGTCGTCATCGTCATCGTCATCGTCGTCTTCAAAAGCTGTTGGCCGGCTTGCGTTTGGGTTGCGGGGAAAGACGGGACGCCAGGCAGACAGCAGGCGGGAGTGGCGGCGGAGACGAGGCGATCTACTGTACCGTAGCGTATCCCACGGGGAAGCTGGTCGGACGGACGGTGCGATGGAAAAGAAGGAAATAAAATCAAAGGCGTGGCTCGGTCCACGGGGGCCCTTTACCCCGCAACACCATGGCCGGACTACGTGTGCCTACCCTGCGTATGTTGCCGACCTACCAAGACCGCCGCGGTAATTTGCATGCGGGAGGATTGCCCCGTGATCTTAGCTGCTTGCTGATGTCGCTACCGTCGGCCTGCTTGATTGAAATGTCGATTTTCTGCTGGAAAATTCGCTGGCGCTTCATGGATTGCCTAGGTCGGTGTCCGCTTACTCTTGTTTGCCTTCTGCTTGTGCAAACGGGAGGCGGAAGCTGCTATTCCCTACCGACGACAGATCTCGGTGAGTCTGGTCCATTTAGCCCAGCTTGGAAGCTCAGCATGACCTCTTCTGCCCCTCTTTGTCCCCTCTCCACACATCCCGCCAGGTTACATGCTTCCCGCATCCCGCGACGAACGTTGAGGTGGTCGGAGTCGAAGAGGCGTCAGCGGACCAATTGCTTGCCACGTTGTTTGAATGAGACGGCTTGTTAGAAATGAGCAACAAATTGAAAGGGCTGGCGACGGCATACATCCAATCTCTCTCGTCATGTCGAATTCTCTCCGGTTTGCAGCTTTTTCGTCCCCTTCCAATGGCAAGCGATCATTGCAAAGGGACTTCAGCTTCCCGTTTGATAATGGTAGGAGCCAAGACGCGCCGCCCCGTCTGTCACTCCGCTCGCTGGCGCCAGTGACCCGAGCCTGTCTCCGCGCTCCCCGCCCGCTGACACACGCATGAAGAATCCTCCTCTTATTTTCTGCCCCATAAGCAGCAGTGTTCAATCTTTAGTCCCGGCTAGAGTTTCGAAAGCGCGCGTGTACGCGTTTGGCACGCGAGCAGGCAATCTTGGAAGGCTGGTGACCAGCGGCGGCTTCGCTTACGCATGAACGCACCCAGATCGTCCATTCCCATGCTCCTTCAGCCGCAGAGGGGCGTCTTGGCTGCTCTCATTGACGCAGCTTCGTCGCCGGTGCTATGGGCGAGAGACGGGCGAAACGAAACGGTCTGGGTTTCTTTAGACGGCTGATGGTTCGCTTTCGCTTCAGCTGCAATGTGCATGTTCGCTGGTTTGTCTGTCACGTCGTGTCTCTCCATCTATAGTTCAGTTGCGCGTCATGGGAGGAATCCAACGTGGAACCGTGTCGTTTTGACCTGTCTCCGCACGTAGCCCCCGCTTCTGTATTCTTCAGCGGCGCGTTTGGTGAGACAAGACACAAACCGACTCTTCGTGGCCGAAGCGTGCGCGGTGGCCCCGGTTGATGGCGGGTTTACAATCGAGAGGCAACGCAAGGTCTGGAGACCTGCGAGACAAGAGCGGCGGTGAGTGCATTGTATAGCTCAACCAGAGACAGTCACACACTAGCAAAGCGAGGTAGAATCAAAGATGATGTTTTGCGCAAGCAAGGTCGACTTGAATAGGTGAGGTTGAAGACGTGCAGGGGCACGCGGCGCAGCGTAGTCGTGATTGGTGCGTTGGCGCCGTGCGATGCAAGGGCAGCGAGAACCTGGCGTCGATCGCTTGAGCTCGATCCGACGACGGCATGGAGACACCAGCTGTTCGGGTCCATTTGCAAGTCAAACGCAGTACAATACCATCTGTTCTCCTTGCGCAGGTATCGAGAGTGCTATGTCATCTGTAACCCAAATACAGCGTTTGTCAACGCCACGCTACTCGCACTTCTGGCCCAACTCTCTCCACATCACACAAACCATCTGCCGCTACCGCGCGCCGGCGCCGCCAGACGATTCCGACGTCAATGCCGCTGTCGCTCGCCGCGCGTCCGCTACTGCACTCGCCCTGCAATTTAACCATGTTCTCTTCGCCATCTATTCGCGTTTCCCATCCCATCCTCTGCTTGAACGTGCTCCTGCGACGGGCGGGCGGACGTGCAGCGTGGTCTGACTTGGAATACGGGAATGCTTTGTACCGCGTTTCGAATGCTGAGCTGTATTTTCGAGTCCTTTCTCTCTCGTGCGGAAATACTTGTCGGGTTGCCCATTCCATGAGGGGTCATCGCTGGCTGCCAGGCAAGCATATGCTGGACAACTGTGTCGTTTGGGACTAGGTGATCGCTCGGGTTGGACACATCAATCGTACCGCTTGTTCGGAGCAAAATCAGCCGAGAGCGTACTTGTCTTGCATCTGGAAGAGTTTGAAAAAGGGCGGTGTGGTATGAAGTCTGATACGCTGGCCGGAAGCGCTCGTTCCGGGCGGTTTTTCCATTGCAAGGCACATATTCCTCCACTTGGTATGGACGACCTCAAGTCTACGAGGATACATGCAAGGATATGAGAACGTCACTTCATCCGAGAACCCATGAAGAAGAGCAGAATACGGCCGCTTGATGGTCTGGAGGTGTCTTAGCGTCACTGAAAGTGCACTTGATGGCCGGCGGCTTCAGGCATACAACGACGGTCATATCTTGATACTCAGTGCACTGATTCTACTGGTTAAGCGACGTGATAGTTGAAGTCACTCCACTGGGCTTCAAGTTGAAAATGGTTGCTGACCGCTAGGGCAGTCTACCAGTCAAACGGAACTGGTAGCGGACAAGTGCAGCCTTTCAGGGCCTGACTAGGCTTCGATCACACTCTCTCACGCTCTGGGCACTCTCATCTCGGTGCCATCAGCGTTGGAGCGAGCTGTGATGGTGAAAAGTAAAACCTCTAGCCAGCGGCTCAAAGTACTTTGTACTTTAAATCCCGTTCTCCCATCAGCCACCAATAGAATATCCTAGTTGTACACTCCACTCACCAATCACTTTCTGAACCCTCCTAGAACCCTGGTAGTTACGAGTTTGATCTTTTGATCCCCGCAGGAGACGTGTCTCGGCGGATGTAGGGCAGATACAGGGACGCTCGTCCAGACAACTGCCTGCCTGCCTGCCAACAACAACAACAGCACTTTTGAACCTGCCTGACCTCACCATGGGCCTTGTGTTAACAGCACGAAGTCGCGCCCTGGCAAGCAGATTGCGGACATTTGTATAGATTTCTTTGCGCTCGGGACCTGTATTTTCAACATTGTCATTGACCGCGTGCCCTTTCCTGGTACGGAAGATGACAAGGGGGAGACGAGGGCGCGTTTCGAATTGAATTCTCGCCCAAAACTTGACGACGGCCGGGGCAGCAAGGTCGTGTGGGGCTGTTGGGACGCTGCGTACAAGTCGGCGGGCGAGGTTGCTGAGGACCCGGAACAGCTCGAGCAGGCGTGCACACAATGAAGAGGACAAAAATTTTCAGCATCATAGAAATTTAGAGAATCGGTGATTCTTTCAATTTCATCTGGATTGTTCGTTGGCCATGAGATGGTACGCGAGACTTGGGAAGAAAAATCAAAGGGCAACGCTCCTCGGTAATACAAAAGGAATCAAATGCACTCGCAAAAGGGGTATCATCCGCAACACCAGGCTGCCCAAGCTCTACCTGTCAACAACCACTCAGTGGGCAAAGCGAAAGTCGAGCCGCTTGTTACCCTTGTCTTTAGTCGTAGCAAGGTACATCGTCTTTTCATCCACCGACATGGCGTCCCAGGTCCGCTCGCGATACCTAAAATGTCAGATCCACAGCGCAGCAAGGAGTAGGAGGACATACTGGTTGACGGACACGTAAAAGACTTTTGTGCCGACGAACAACACGAGATTCCACAGGCAAAAGATGATGAGAATTTTGTTGCCGCGCGGGTAAAACGGCTTTTCGTCTTCACGATAAACCTGAGAATATTTGGATTAGCAAGACGTAGAGCAGACAGAGGGACGACTCACGTTTGCGCTGATGATGCTGCCGAGCTGGACACACATGTTGTACAGGGCAGACGCAACAGTCCTCGTCCGCACGGTGCCGGCGTTGCGGCTAGTAATGGCGACGAGAATAGCGTGGACGTAAGGATTCCCCACGAGAAGCGCAATGACAATATATCTCATGCCCGCCGCCGCCGTGGTGGGCAGCAAAATCAGCATGGCTAGCAGCGGTAGCGCCCACAGCTGGCTCACCGACGCCAGCAAAAAGCGCTCCTTGCGCTGTTCACTTAACCACGTCCAAAATAGCAGCTGCGCAATGTACAAGCATAATGGAGGTACGGTCAGCAGATTTGTCTGAAAAGTGTCAAAACCGATGGAGCGGAGCTGCAGCGTCATGTAAGAAGTCATTGGGTGCGTTGGGACGAAGGTTGTCAGACCTAGCAGGTAAATTGGCCACATGTGCCAGTCCGCAATGCACTCCCACAACATAGGCAAGGTCAGCGCCTGGCGATTGTGCATGTCACCCTTGGACGGATCGTCGCGCAGAATGCGATTCACCAAAATCTTCTCCTGGCGCTTAGTAAACCACCCGTCCTCGCCGCGGAAGCTGCTGGCCGTCTGCGTTGGCGACGGGGGCAGATAGAACCACGAAAGTACGCCAATAACACCAGTCAAAATCCCTTCAATTGCAAAGAGCCAGCGCCACCCCTCGAGACCAAAGAATCCGCGAAGGTGTAGAATCAGGAATGCAAGAAAGGCGGAGCAAATGTTGGTTGCTTGTGACGAAACCCAAAACCAGCTCAGGCGAGTGGGGAGCTCTGAAGACGTGTACCAGTAACTGAGGTAGAGGATATTGTCCGGGATGAAGCCTCCCTCAATCAAGCCGAGAAGGCCGCGGCAGAGGAGGTAGGACTTGCGGCCTTGCAGAAGGGACTGCAGACTGGCGACGACGCTCCATGAAACCATTTGAATGGGAATCCAGTTGTCCGGTCCGATCCATTTTGAGATTAGTTGCGAGGGAAGCTCTGCTAGCAGGAAGCTGAGAAAGAAGATTATTTGGCCGTGATTGTAGTCGCTGGTGTCAAGCCCCAGGTCATCCAGGAGATTGTCGGAGAGCGCTTGTTGGATGTTTCCCCGATCCAGCTGCAACGCAAAAAACATGACGCAGACCCAGAGACATATCTTCTTGTCGATCTACACGGAATGAGCAAAGGACGCAGGATGAGCGGCAACGGCGACAGACCTTTTTGACCACCCTCCTCTCTTCCGACGGCTCCCACTCAAAATCCGGGTCCCACCGGTGGATGCCTTCATAACCCTCGACCGGACGGTAGTAATTTTCAATGCCCTCGGTTGCAAAGGCGGACTCCTCGCGAATAGCATCCACCGGAGTTTCTTCGTAAATGATGTCCGTCTTTTTCGAGTAACTTTTGGCATCCATTGGAGATCCCATTTCCTGATAGGCACTTGCCTCACAAGCTATCAAACGGTACTGCGATGAGTTCCATGGTGATTCCTGGGAGGGGCTGCCCAAGTAGTCCGTGCCTGCCTCTGCGATGTGGAGCAATCTGGGAGTGCGGCGGCCAGGGCGCTTGGGAAGAGGCATGTTGTTGTGATGGGCCGGAGTTGCAGAAATTCAGGTGCGTTCAGGATGTGCCAGCGACAGGTCCAAGGTCCCCGGAACGACGAGTGGTCGGAGGAAAAGGAAACGCCTTAATGTGCAGCCCGGGCGGTTGGTGAAGAGAGGACTGATATCGGTGTGATAGCGGCCATGACATGATGGGACGTGATACAAGCACGCAAGAAGACCGGGTCATGATGAAGCAAGACAGGGCCATGTGAGGGTGCCGTGTCGCGGCGAGGAGCGTCGAATTGGGAGCGTGCATTGTCCCGCAATTGCGTGATTGCGTCGGTAGCTCGCGTGCAACAACACCATGCAACTACGAGACAGCTCCCTCGCTTGCACTTGGTGATTTTCGACCCAAATTCGGCGAGACATGATGGTGTGGTAGATTGTATGCTGTGCAAGCTGTCCGGTTGATATTTTGCGAGGGTCACGTTCTGAGCTTCTCCACGCCCTCCAGCTTCCAGTCCAGGTTGACCGTGCATGAGATGGACAGGACCCCGCTCGAGACATCGGGCCAGTAGGAGCATGAAGCCATCAAAATCACGTGGATTCCCATGACTTGGACAATCGCTTCGATATCGCGGCTCGGCTGCATGTTCTCCATGACGGCAAATCTCCCAAGTTGACGCGACTTCCATGACTGCTGATTGGAAGAGGCCCTTGAATCGGCGTCCCTGTCTTTATCGTCATTGGACTGTACCGTTGCAGAATGATGCTCCCCGCCTCCATGTTGCCATGATGGCCCGCTGTGTGAGGATCCAGGAGATGCCGGGACTCGTGTCTCCTTGTTGTGCTTGATACTTAAGCTTCTTTGGTTGCTGGACAGTTCGACGTTTCGAAAACATTTGCTCTTAACTCGATTCATCATGGCCCCCATTGCTGTCGACACTCCGAAACAGGCTCCTGTCCGTGGACCTGTCGATTACAAAGAAGCCTTTATCACTGGCCCCAAGGCTTTTAAGAGGGAAATTGAGGAGCATGGCTCGGAGAACCAAGCCCCAGCTTCCTACCCCCACTACCTCCCGACCTGGGACCCAAAAGTGTAGGAGCATCCGCTAATCGTCGAGAATCTCACTGACCGACCTAGATACCCACCTCTCCAACCGTTTGAGCACTACGAGCACGGCAAGGACGCCGACCCTACCTTTCCTCATCTCTTTGCAAACGGGACGCATCGGCCACTGGCTCCCAAGATTGGCTCAGAGGTGAATGGAGTGCAGTTGAGCAAGCTGTCGGACAAGGGAAAAGATGAATTGGCCCTCTTCATTGCCCAAAGGAAAGTAGCAGGTATGTAGACTGAACATGGCGAAAAGAAACATGACTTACCTTTTCAGTCTTCCGGGACCAAGATCTTGCCGACCTTCCCATCCAAGAGGCCTTGGACTTTGGCGGCTACTTTGGTCGTCACCACGTCCATGTTTCCAGCGGCCAGCCGGCCGGTTATCCCGAGATTCATCTCGTCCACCGAGGCGCTGAAGACACGATTGCTCGCGATTACTTTACGACCAGGACTAACTCTATCACCTGGCATTCGGACGTGACGTTTGAACGGCAGCCTCCTGGCACCACATTCCTCTATGTCTTGGATGGTCCAGAGGCCGGGGGAGACACGCTATACGCCAGCATGACCGAGGCATACAACCGTCTTTCGCCGGCATTCCAGCAGCGTTTGCACGGCCTCACGGCCATTCACAGTGGCTTCGAGCAGGCCGAGAATAGTCGTTCCCGCGGAGGTGTCGTTCGCCGCGAGCCGATTGCTACCGAGCATCCTCTTGTGCGGACGCACCCTGTGACGGGAGAAAAGGCGCTCTTTGTGAACGCGCAATTCACGCGCCAGATTGTGGGACTCAAGAAGGAGGAGAGCGACTACCTCTTGAAATTCCTCTTCAACCACATTGCCATGGGAGCCGACTTTCAGGTGCGGCTCAAGTGGGAAAAGGGCAGCGTCGTTGTTTGGGACAACCGTGTTGCGGTCCATACTGCGATCCTAGATTGGGATGACGGTGCGAGGCGCCACTTGGCTCGCATTACGCCCCAGGCAGAGCGTCCATATGAGACGCCGTTTGAGGGGAGCAAGTAGATGCCGGGGGTTATTCTTTTTGTTTTTTTGCGTCGCTTGCGTTATGATGTGATGAATCAATCGTTTGAGCGGGCGGTCTAGTCCAGACGGGCAAAAGTAGATTGATTATCATTGCCTCAGTAAATGAGAAATCGAATGACATTTTCCGGCAACTTGACGTGGTTGTGTTGGTGTAGTGAGTCGGCGCAGAGGAATCCAATTCAGCTGGCACAAGTGCCAAGACGGCTAAGTCAGCTTTTCGCCGGCAACGCACCTCCACCATCGGAACTTCAAGTCCTGCTGGACGCTCAACAGCACCTTGACGGACAACGCCGCCCACCCACGCCCACCAGATCTACTCTCCGCTCCCCCGGCCATTATGTTTGCAGCACGGTTCGTGCGGTCTGCCGCAGCTCGCGCCTCGTCGGCCGCTCCCCGCGTCGCCGTCAGGAGCTATGCCCAAGCCGCCGCACCCTCGACCAAGCCGCCCATCGCCCTGTTCGGCGTCGACGGCACCTACGCGAGCGCTCTGGTACGTCTCCCCCGCCTATGGAGAGCCAATTGAAGAGATGGATGCAATTGGGCCGGATGGTCTGCCTGGGAACGAGATGAGATGGGAGACGAGGGACACGAGCTCGGCGAGCATCGGGATGAAAATGGCGGGGAAATTGGGACCACCAGAACAGACTTGCTGACGGCTAGCTTTTGCGGAAATGACGATAGTATACGGCCGCGGCCAAGACGTCCTCGCTCGAGCCCACGGCCAAGGCCCTCGAGAACCTGGGCGCCGTCTTCAAGAAGGACCGCAAGCTGACGCAGGTGCTCTCTTCGCCCTCGCTGTCGCCGGCCGACAAGAAGGCCATTGTTGCGGAGCTCCAGAAGAGCGTCGGCCAGGACAAGGACGGCCTTATCAAGAACTTCCTCGAAACTCTCGCCGAGAATAACAGGCTCTCCGTTCTGGAGCCCGTCACTGAGAAGTTTACCACTCTCATGGGCGCCTACCGCGGCGAGGTCGAGCTCAACGTCACCAGCGCTGCTGTACGTTTATACTTGAAAGTCGAAGATGGATGCTGATTGCCCCTAGCCTCTCGATAACAAGGTACTCAGCCGCCTCGAGGCCGCCATCTCCAAGTCGCCCCTCGCCCAGGGCAAGAAGCTCAAGGTCGTTTCCAAGGTGAGACTTGCACACCCCATCGTTGGACGGCCAGTTAACAGTCCAGGTCAACCCCGAAATCAAGGGCGGTCTGGTTGTCGAAGTCGGCGACAGGACCATTGACCTCAGCGTCTCGTCCAAGATTGCCAGGCTCAACAAGCTCCTCCAGGACGCTTTGTAAATGCCATAGTTTCCACTTAATATGGTCTGAGAAGGGACGGGAGACAAGCCCCTGTGAATTTTAGATGCGGAGGGGCTTGATGTGATGCACATTGGAATCTTTCGATTTGCATCGAATGAAGGCGAAGAACAAGTAGCTCGTCACCCATGAATCATAGCAGATGGAGCGTTTTGACCGTTGTATTGCAAGTCAAGTGGAGCATCCATGATGTCGTATGAAGCATCTTAGAATGCAATTCTCCAGGGCGAGACAGCCTCATGTCTCTTGTGGAGCGGCGGCATCAGCTCTAACCATTTTCATTTTGTTTCCATTTTTCACCAATTCACGGACAGTCAGCCAGATTCGAGTCTTCATGTTTTCATATCTAAAAGTATGCATGACTAAGCTTGTTTTTTTGACACCGAGAGTGGCCCACAACCCCCAGATGCCAAAGCGGTCTGAACAAAAAGGAGGTTCAAAATTTCAAACACAAAGAATCTGAAAGATCTAAAGTCTTTTAGGCATCTACAGGTTGGCCTTTTCGATTCTGCGGCCCGTCTCATCAAACCAAATCTTCTTGCCCGTGTTCAAGCTCTCCTGCAGCGCACAGCCAATCTTGACTGCCTGCACGGCGCCCTGCAGCTTAAAGGGCAGCTTGGTGTTGTCGAGGCAGGCAGCAGTGAACTCGTTGGCCTCGGTGACAAATGCATGCTCGAAGCGGCCATAGTAATTCTGGGGAATCTCGCGGCGGACGCCAGCGGGCTCGTGCATCTCGACCAGCGTGTCCTGGGGGTTCGCATTGACCAAGAGCTTTCCGGCGGTGCCAATGATTTCGGACATGTCGTGTTGGCCGGCGGCCATCATGCGGGAGCTGTAAAAGTAGGCCAGCTTGCCTCCCCAGAACTCGACGACGCCAACGCCGTTGTCGACGTCGTTGTACTTGCGCAGCTCGGGCGACACGGCCGTGATGCCCAGCGCAACGACCGACTTGACGATCGAGTCTTGCCCAAAATACCACAGCGCCAGATCGATATCGTGGATGTTGCAGTCGACGAAGATGCCCCCCGAGTATTGCGCGTACGCCACGAAGAAGCCCGACGGGTCCAGCTTATCGCATGTTTGGCTGCGGAAGACAGACGGCCGCCCGATGGCGCCAGCGTCCATGCGCTCGTAGGCGTGGCGGTACGACTCATCGAAGCGGCGCGAGAAGCCGCACAGCACCTTGAGGTGTGGCTTTTTGGCGGCGGCGTCGCAGACGGACTGGGACTGCGCAGGGTTATCATGTGTATAAAGCTGGCTGGCTAGCTACATGTAGCAACTAACCACTTCGACGCTGGTGCTCAGCGGCTTCTCGCACAGGACATGCTTGTCGGCCTCAATGGCCTTGATTGCTTGCTCGGCGTGGGCCGTTGTCACCGTGGCCACGACGACGGCCTCTAGCCCCGGGTGCTTCAGCATCTCGTCGTAGCTGTCGTATATTTGCACCTCGGGTAGGTTGACGCGGCCCCACGATGCCTCTTGCGGGTCCGGGGTGAAGGCCGCCACGACGTTGGCGCGCGGCGTGCGCGTGTAGAAGTTGAGAGCGTGGCGGGCGCCCATGCGGCCGAGGCCAGAGATGCCTACGTTGAGCTTGCGGGGGGGCATTGTGAGGTGGAGCTGGGAGTGATTCGTGGAGAGAATGGAGGAGTGTTGGTAAAGCTCAGCAAAGAAACGAGGCGAGAGCCGACGAGGTCTGCGAGACCTAGTAACGGCAGGTGAATGGTTCAGCAAGAATTTCAACAAATGATGCCGAATTGGTTGCGTAGCTTTGAATCCGGAGGAATCAAAGACTGAGTATTCGATCCGCAGGGGCAATGGATGGGGAAGATGAGCGCGGAAACTGGAGAGACAACTCGGGACGTGGTGAACGACATGGCGACGTTATAATTGAAATCCAGGTAGTCGACAGCGCGGGATGGTGTTGTTACATAAGACAGGCGGCCACTCTTTTTCCCCAGATTCACCGGAAACTCATTTCCTTTGGGACAAGATCAGGCACACGGCAAATCCACCAGCCTCAATCGTCCATGCAGGTCGTCAACTCTTGCTACTCACGGGGCTGTCAGCGGCCTACCTATGCTCTTTTCTTCCAGCTCCTGTGGCTGGTGCGGGTAATTTTTTCCTGTTTTGCTGATCTCGCGGCCCTTATGACGACAGTTATCCCATCACAGCGCGTCTGGCCAACTTTCGCGTCGTGTATCCCGTTCATCATCTCTGCGATACGGACGGCGCCCTTGGCTGCATGTTGCTTCGACCGCGTCAACACCAAGCACACCAACACAGCCACGAGCGTAATTTGCAAGTATCAGTTGATTTATTAAGCACGTCAGTATTACAACGTCACATGTATCTACAGGTTGGAGGTCCCGTCATTCACATTGACTACAACCTTGAGCACCAGCTTCCCCTCCGCGTCCTTTGTCTTGGCCGCCATCTCAAACGCCTCGGGCAACGAGTCGAGCCCAGTATACCGGTGCGTGACGAGCTTGGTAAAGTCGGGGTAGTCGGCGCTGGGAGGCCTGGAGACGACCTCGATTCCGGTAGGATACGTGTTGGCGTAGCGAAAGACACCGACGAGATCGACTTCGCGGAGAGCCGCAGCAGAGACGGGAAGAGTCTGGATTGGCGTGCCCATGCCGATGAGAAGAACGCGGCCACCGGGTCGAGAAGCCTGTCGCATTTAGCATACGTACACCAGGGAAGCGGACAAAACTTACGTAGATACCTGCTTGCACGCAAGACGGTACTCCGGTGCACTCAAAGACGGCGTCGACCTCACCCACCTCCTCTCCGGTAAACTTCTTTACTTGTCCTATCGCCGCGGCCGTCTCCTTTGCAATTTCCAAGCTCTCGTCAATGTCTTTGCCCCTCTTCAAGGGAACCGTGTATGACGCATGCGCAAAACCATTTTGCACAGCAAAGTCGACTCTGCCAGCATCGATGTCTGCAATCACCACCGTGGCGCCAGAAATCTTAGCCATTGCAGCAACGAGCAAACCAACGGCGCCAGCGCCAAAGACGAGGACGGTACTCAACGGCGCCAATTGCGCTCTCCTTGTGGCATGAATGGCAACGCCCAATGGCTCCAGCAGAGCGCCGAGCTCTAGACTCAGGTTGTCTGGGAGCTTGTGGCACCATGCGGCCGGGTGGTTGATGCGGTCTTGTAGCGTGCCTTGGGCGTGGGGAAAGGCTTTGGCGCTGCTGCGGAACTTCATGCCTTTGCAAATGTTGTAGCGGCCTTCTTTGCACCGGTTGCAGTCTCCGCACGGCTGTCCCACTTCGAGAGCGACCTTGTCGCCGACTTGAAAGTTGGTGGCTTGGGAGCCGACGGCCACGACGACGCCTGCAGACTCGTGACCGAGCGACAGCGGCTCCTTGACGAGAATGTCGCCGTTGCGGTAGTGGTGGTAGTAGTGCAAGTCGCTACCGCATAGTCCCGTCGCGCGTACCGCTACTTGCAGCTCATTTGGTCCAGGAGCCGGCAGCGAGCGGTCTTCCTGATTTGAATCAGACGGTATGCTGTAAATTGCGACTGGATACTTACAAGGCGCAGGTCTTTTGGCGCATGTAGCACGGAAGCGCGGATTGTTCTCGTTTCGACAGCCATTTTGACTGCTGCAATTGAGGATGGTTAGAGAGAACAGGACGATTCTGGAAAGCGAGGAGCGTATGTCGCGGGAAGGAATTGCGACTTGCGACAAAAGACATGACGAGGACGCGCCGGAAAGCAATACCCAGGGTCGAGAGCATCTTGCGGGGCAGCCATCGGCAACTGAGTCAAATCCCGACGGCCCTGTGCCTCTGCCCCACCAGCAACACTCCTCCCAGAGAGCTCCAATCCCCCCACGCCCGACCAGGCACTGTTGTCGTGTCGTCAGATGGGATCACCCCAATTCCGATCCCGCCGCAGAGTCTTTAAGCTTCCGTTCCCCTTTCTGTTTTGTGAGCCGACGATCATTGACGACACAGGACCGACAGACAAATTTCCTACACCATCTTTCTCCGCTTTCTTCCCTCCCCACATCCACAATGACTTCAGTTCAGCAATTGTTCTCACTAGAAGGCCAGACAGCGCTGGTCACAGGCGGCACGCGCGGAATTGGCCAGTCCATGGCCATAGCATTGGCAGAAGCCGGCGCAGATGTCTTGCTCGTCCAGGTTCGCAAAGAGAGCTCCTCTGCGTCCAAATCACGATTCTGACCGTGTCCAGCGCGACACTTCCAACACGGCGACCAAATCGCAAATCGAAGCTCTCGGCCGCAAAGCTACCATCTACACGGCCGACCTCTCGGACGCCGCATCCGTGGCAGCCCTCACGCCCAAGATTCTCGCCGACGGTCACAGCATCGACGTCCTGCTCAACTGCGCCGGTATCCAGCGGCGACATCCAGCACACCAGTTCCCCGACGACGACTGGCACGCCGTGCTGCAGGTAAATTTGCACACCGTCTTCACGCTGTCACGCGACGTGGGCGCACACATGCTGTCGCGCCCCGCCGAATCAATCCCCGCGTCCGTCGGTTTCGCCGCGAGTGGCCGCCGCGGTGCCATCATCAATGTGGCATCGCTGCTGTCGTTTCAAGGCGGCATCACGGTGCCGGCGTACGCGGCGAGCAAGGGCGGCGTGGCGCAGCTGACCAAGGCACTGAGCAACGAGTGGGCGGGCAAGGGCGTCAACGTCAACGCCATTGCCCCCGGCTACATTGCGACGGAGATGAACACGGCCCTCATTAACGACAAGGCGAGGGCGGATAGCATTTTAGCGCGAATTCCGGCGGGCAGGTGGGGCAGCGCCGAGGACTTCAAGGGCGTCGTCGTGTGGTTGGCGACAAGAGCGGCAGGGTACGTCAGCGGTGAAGTGGTAACGGTTGATGGCGGGTGGATGGGCAGGTAGGGCGTGAAAGGGGTGGTTGATAGGGGGTGTCGACAAGGTGTGCCAGCAGTAGATAAGGTACGCGAAGGCATCTGCAGAGAAATAATCCCAATTATATACATGTTCTTACTGCCAAAGAAATGAACCCCAAAACGCAACACCTTGATGTCCGTTGCGTCCGCCCTTGCTCCCCCACCCACTCACCACACTTTCTACCCGCTGAGCCTCACCACGCCATGCCCACGCTCTCACGTGTCGCTCTGCAGCACCTCCTTAACCCGCATCACGTCCAGATACGTACAAATTGGGGTTTCCGAAGAATAATCCGCCCCGTCGCCCACAAAACCCATCACACCCGCATGCGGCGTAGCGTCGGAAACTTTCGCCCCCTGTGCACGCATGCGCCAGCCAGCCGCTCAACTGCTTAACTCACCACCACTTGCAAATCCATAAGCATGGAGAGGAGAGGGGACGCAGGGAGCAGGACGAAGGGGAAAAGTGAAGTGTGGCGCAAGTGACGAACAGCCTGCCTGGGTGACGAGGTCGTCAGTGAGACAAAGCCGCTGCTACACTATGCGGCAGCGCCAGGACAGGCCGCAACGATCGAGTTGTCCTCGAGTTGTAGTTACAGAGGCAGCGCAGGGTAAGGCATCGATCGTCCAGTAGTCTAGCTGTAAGGGGAAAGATTACGGCGTCGCATCGTCAAGCTGCCCTGCCGTGCCAGCCGTTGCGCAGATGACGTCAGGCGGGCGCTGCTCGAAAGAGGCAACAGTGGCGCAGCGGTAAGCGGAGTCGACTACTTCTTCAGCTGTGCGAGGGGGAAGTTGAGGACGGAGACTGGCTGACTGGGGGAGGTGAGGGAGAGAGGGAGGGACGAATGGTGTAGGCAAACAAGCAACCAATGTGTGTGGACTGTAGGCGGGAGCGGGACTGTGTTTCCGTTGTTAGTCCGGACGGAGAGGGCTTTGTATGTTGGATGGAAGAGCGGTGTCATTGTAAGTACAGTATAATACTTGGGTGTGAAAGGTGGGCATGCACTGTTGGGATAGAACTTGGTGTTTCTCCCAGTTCGAGACAAGGAAACTGTTGACCAAAGGAGAAAAGGAAAAGAATCGTGTGGAGCAGAAATGCGACGTGCCGCATGGGCCAGGACGTTGATGATGATGATGATGATGATGATGAATCCTTTTATTGTCCTTTTTCAGTCATAGACTATGTAGGACATCTACACCAGAGC
>JAIFKG010000236.1:0-12389 GCA_020351975.1 Phyllosticta ampelicida | reverse complement strand
AAAATAAATAAAAAAAATAATTAGCAAAAAAATTTTAATAAAATATTTTTGTATTGTTTTTTTTTCTTCTTTTTTAACTTAGTTAAGAAAAGAAGAAAAAAAAACTAGCGCGAGAGAGAGGGAGCGCCTTAGTATGGACGCAACCTAAGAGTAAAAGATCAATTAATCTATCTTTGATATAAGATACTTTCCATTAATTGTGGAACCTCTCTTTATAGCATTGTAAATAGCTTGCCTTGTAACTCCTATAGATTTACCTGCTTCAGTTTGGTTCGTAAACTCTTTTATCTCATTAGTATCAGTATTCAATACTGATACAGATACCCCTTCACGCTCTAAAGTTTTAGCTCTTATATTAGCTAGGGCTTCAGAAGATAAGGGATTATTTTTCTTATATTCTGCAGTAGCTTTAGCTAGTTTATCCCTAGTCTCTAGACTGACTTCTTTACCCTTGTGTACTGAAGACAATAACTCCTTATGATCAGAAGATATAATTTTTGACTTAAACTTCTTAATATTCTCCTCTGTATGTTTATAACCTTGGAGTGAGTAAGCATGTTTTAAGACATTATACTCAGGAATTAATGAGTCTAGATAATATTGCTCTCTTGCAAGTAACCCCGATGCGGGACAATACTCTAGGATTTCTAAGATAAAGTTCTCGTGACCGTATTTGATTAGAGCATCAGTTATAGGTCTAGGACTTCTCTTTAATTCATTAACGTTGAAATAGCTTCTTAATCTTTTTGTTAAATCCAACCCACTCCCTTCATAAGTATTACCATTAAGCTTATTAGTTCAACGATAAATACCAGACTTACCTCGATTATCATTCAATATATCCTGCTTTAATAATTTAGTATTATCATATATTGCTACAGGAGATACTAAGAAGCTATTTATTGAATCCTCACTTCGAAGATTCTTATTTAAGTTTTTGTTATTATTTTGATTGTTTATGACTTTGATTATTTATTTGTTGATGTTGATTTAAAGTAATGTCGACAACCTAGTGTTAGTCTCATTCCTAACGTGGGTCATGGTTAATTACCAAGCTCACTTCTCAGATTGCTAGTGTCTCCACAATTACTTCCCAGATGGATAGAAACTCCCTACACTTAGATAATAACTATAAAGATTATTATCCGTTATAGCTATCTGTAACTACTACTCTGGTGTTAATCACCGGCTCCCCTCTTTATTAAAGCAGGCTACACGGCTAGGTCTGGCAGTTGTCTACAAGCTGATTGACATCGCATCTTACAGTACCTCAATCCTATTAACGTCTATGCGGTTAGGGGGTGTCAGCCCCCCGCATGATTACCCTTCGAAAGGTAGTTGCCTGTCGTGACTGAGTCTTTTGCAAAAGTCGACTTTATTGCTATAGAAAGACCGATTAGAGAAAACCATATTCCTTAGAATATAATGTATATTAGAAAAAAAAATTGTAAATATAGGTATACTTCATGTATAAAATGTATAAAAAGGTTAACTTACTTTATTGCCGTTGCATTCTCTCGAATGAGGCTTGACTATATCTTAAGCATCACGTTTGCGTGATGCCAACCCACATCTAGTCGATGAACTGCACACCTTGTAGGTGGTTGGCTGCGGATTGCCCATTTGCTTACATCCTTTTATCGTATCTTGCGATGGGGTAGTGTAAGTTTATAGATTTCGATTTTACCATACCACGAGTCATTACCTGTGCCACGATCGATGTTACCATAATCGTTTGGTTGAAATCTCTTTAGGGTGTTCCCGACAATTTGAGGGTTTTTAGCAGAGGGTTAACCTCCACTCATAGGCTGCTTACTATAAGCTTCTCACACTTATACAACCTTATCGTACTATGTCTGATTATTCAACATTCATCTTTGCCATTCCGAGAGCAATTACTCCCCGATAAAATCATTACAATCCCCCGATATGCGCAATAAAAATAAACTGAAGTTTATTCTTTTTTTTTGCCAGAGATTACAGTGCTGTACCTGCTAAGATGTTATTAAATTACCTACTTATATAGGTTTCGCGGAAACAGATCTACCTCTTTAGCCTATTCGTAGGCTGAGCTGAGGTCCTTCTCCCTAAATAGCTTATCGCTATCCATTTAACAAATAATAAATACTCTTTTAATTTTTTGTGGCCACTATATATTGTCCTTTTACAGGTCTACCTGAATCAAGGGCTTTTTTTACAGCTGGTCTACTAACTCCTATTGCTTTAGCTGCATCTGTTAAGCTTGCATATTCTGATACTGTACCAGAATTTACATCTTTTACTGTTACTGATAAACCTATCAGTGCGATAGTGGAAGCTGAAATCTTAGCACGTGTTTCAACAGTAAGTTTAATACCTTTACGTGCTATAGATATTTTGTTTCTTTCACTTTCTGTTAATACTCTGCCTGTAGCAGCCAGAGATAGATTATTTCTTGTTGCTTCACTCACTTTACGAATATTCTTAAAAAATTCTAAGGTTTTTTCGCTATGTTTGAAACCTAAAGATGACCCTGCTGTTTCTAATATATTATATTCAGGTTTTAAGAGATAAAAATAATATTGTTCTCTTTTTATAGGATCTACTCCTTGTTCACAGTACTCTAAAATTTCGAGTTTAAAATTATTAAATCCATACTTTAAAAGAGCATTGTGAATTGGAGTGTTAAATTTAGTCAAGTGTTTGACACTAAAGTACTTATATAGTCTTACAGTTAAGTTAACTGAACTACCTACGTATGTTTTACCATTAATTTTATTAACCCAACGATATACAACAGATTTATTTTTATTGTCCCGAAGTATACGATCTTTTTCGAGTTCGCAATTATGGTAAATAACTATAGGCTGGATGCTTGGATAATTATTTTCTCGTTTTGTGGAGTAAAGTCTTCCTCCTGTTAAATTTTGTAGAAAGTAGTTGTTTTTAGTAGCTTTGATTATTAATATTGTGTAAAATACATATCCAATCTCTATAGATTCTATCCTTTCAATTCTATCTCAGGGTTAGGGTGCTAGCCTTCCTAAGGCCCGAGTACCTTTCTACGGTGTACCTTGCTTGTAGCTCCTACGGGTATTTACTCGCTATAGTTTATCGGCTATTATTACATAAAGATATAAATCTCTATGAAGGTAATAAAGGATTGAATATGGCGACTTTTAGTCTATATTGTGGGTATAGTTAACAAAAGAGTATTTTTTTTTTTATTATTCTGCATCCTTTTCGGATGGGGCTTGACTATATCTTAAGCTTGCGCCAACCTACATCTAGTCGATGGACTGCACACCCTTCCAACCCCGAGAGGGGGGGGGTGGGTGCTTGGCTGCGGATTACCTATTATCCTTTCGAATATCAATTTTTATTTTACCCTACCACGAGTCATTACCTGTGCCACAAGACGTGTTACCACTCTTGCTTGGTTAAAATTGCTTTAAGGCTTTCCCGTCAATTTGAAGGTTTATAGCAGAAGGTTCACTTCTACTTACTGGCCTAAACAGGTGCTCACACCATTTTTCAACCAGCTATACTAGTCAGTATTGTCTTTCACCAACTTACCACAGTTCTTCGGAGATTTTTGCAACAATCAACCGTTCGGACCTTTATAATCCTGACTATGGTAAGATCACTAGCCTTCGGGTCTAATATTAGATACTTTTTCATTATTTCATAATCGGTTTATCTAGGCATAGTAATATGCTCGCATCTAATATTAACTTGCTGCATTTCTACTTATATTTTCATACAAGATTAGACTATACATTCAACTCAAAAATAAATCTTAGGTAATATTAACTTATAATTTTTTATGTTTTTTATATGTTTTTTTTTCTTTTTTTTTTTTTATAATTATTTATCATATTCTATTTTGTAATAGAAAATTGGCAATAGATAAGGGTTAATGAGATTAATGAATTCCTCACGTGAACTAGAATGAATATAAAGTCTATACCCATTTGTATGGGTGTGAACGCCACAAGTTAATCCAAATTTATCCAGCAACAATTGAGCTAAAAACCTATTTTCTTCTAAAGTAAAAGATTCTGTGGAGAAATAAAATCCTTTTACAGATTTATAACCATCATCTTGAAATCAATAAGCTAAAGCTATAGGTGTTAAATAATCACCTAAATTATAAGGTATGATTTTTACACCTTGTTTATTATAAAATAGCTCTCTAAACTCGTTGAAACAAGGTAAGCTACGTGTACTGAACTTTACAGATTTATACTCTTTATTTCTATTAGGTCTATTATCAAATCTAGAAAGAGCTATAGGAGGTGCTTTACAGTAATCCTTAAAAAGAAGATATAAATGTTCTATATAACCTATCTGTTTGTATGAATGTTTGAATTGTAATCTTGTGTTACAATTTAAGTTGGGTCTTTCAGATCCCAAGTCACCTAACATTTTACCTATTACAATTTGTTTTAATTCACTTGTTAAATTTAAATCCGAATTACGAGGAACGTCCAGAAATCTTATTGAGCCTATATGCGAAACAAATGGAGTATTAGTACCTTTAAAACCTAATCTCTTACTTTTCCGAAGTGAGTTTGTACTATAAATAGTATTGACTGCTGGTTTGTTTGTCATAATATTTATTAGGTTAATAATTATACAAAAATATGTACATATCCTTAATCAATTAAAAAAAAAATTATATAATAATCAGGTTCACCCTGATTACTTTTCCCTTTTAACTAAAGGGAAAAAAGATAGAAGTGCTCCCATAATTTAATAATGGGGTCCCACTACGTGGGAGAAAAAAAAACATAAAGAGTTGATGAATAATACATCAGACTCCTGTAATAAAAATCATAATTACCATAATTTATCTGGAAAAGTTTTGAGTGCTGACGTGTTACCACTTCATGTAGTCTCATTTTTCAAATCAGTCGTTACAGGGCTAAATAATTATGAGTATGATATACTCTACTGCAATAAGATTTAACTTAAAGACATCTTTTCCTATTAATTATAAGCTTCCCACGGTATCACCATAGATATAATCCTTAGGTTTCACCGTTAGCATGATAATAAATTATCACACCGATCCTTTAGGGATCATGAGTCAGGTTTTCAAAAAACTTCACAGTTTTAGGGGGCAAGCAATTCACCCAATTGGGATAGGTAGGTCCTCTCGGACTTTCCCCCCCTAAGAACCGTACGTGCGCCTTTCAACGCATACGGCTCAAGCAGTATTTTTATAGTAATGTAGGCAATCACTTCGTTGGATCGTTTCATTACTCTTTAGCCTAAAAAATGTAAGTTAGTCGGGTACAAGAAGACGGTTCCACATATAAAAAAGATTTTATAAAAGAATATGTGGAATTTTCATCTCATCCTTTCTAATAACTTTTGATTGTATTATAATTGTTTAACTTCTATTTCGTTATTTGCTCCTTTTTGATATTAGCATTCGGTTCACTAACAGTTTTATGACTTTGGATGAGCGTGGGTTATCTGTTGATGACAAATTTGATGCAATGGCTGAATATTGTTCATTTTGTATTTTCCACCTTTCTTCTTTGGATCGATGTGATGTAACTCAATTCTCTCTCCGTTAAATAGGGATTCTTTACAATGTGGACATGTATTCCGATGTTTCTTATAAATAGCGGCTCTGAATTTGGCAAAAACAGTATTTTCTTTTCTTTTTAAGAAATATTCCTTATCCTCTATTAAATAGGGATTTTTATCAAGCTTTAGAAGACCCATCTTGACAATGGGTATTTCCGCAAGGTTTAAGATTTTGGCTGTCTCAGATTTTCCCCAATTTCATTTCCGATTTACTGTTTTAACTGTATTTCTTAATACTGTTTCTCTTAGAGATCCTCCATGCTTGGCTGCCCACTTTATCATCTTTTGATAAACATAATGATCTATCTTAATGAACATTCTTTGCGAATGATAAGATATTCTTTTATGCTCACCCCAACCTCGTAGGGCCGGATTTAGATCGGCTATAATTCGTTCAATTGGAGAATTGCTTTTCATAATCACGTTAGCAATTGTTTCCATGATTTTCTTTATACCTTTCTTGGACGGCTCTACAATCAACACAGAGTTTTGAGATGTCTTATTATTTAAT
Source organism: Phyllosticta ampelicida (assembly GCA_020351975.1). NCBI lineage: Eukaryota > Fungi > Ascomycota > Dothideomycetes > Botryosphaeriales > Phyllostictaceae > Phyllosticta > Phyllosticta ampelicida. The sequence goes on along the minus strand of JAIFKG010000236.1, from coordinate 6,298 downwards.
TTTGGATTGTAGGCTCTTCGTATTATGTGGAAACCTAAGAAGTCAAACCCTTCCTTGATGTTTACAATTTTGGTTTTTCCTTCGTTAAATTCCAGTCCTCTTATCTTTAAAAATCTCGCCATTACATCCTTAATTTTATTAAGGATCTCTTTACTCTTTCCAGTCACTACCATATCGTCCGCATAACGGATGATATGAACCCCGGCGCTTATCCCTTTTTTCAGAGGATAAACTTTCAACACTTCTGCCTCGATCCCGTTCAATGCTATATTACATAGCGTTGGAGAGATTATACCACCTTGTGGTGTTCCTTCTTCCGTAGTCATAAATTCTTTATTTTCCATCACCCCTGATTTTAGTCACTGCTGTAGTACAGCTTTGTCACAAATAGGAGTATGTTCCATTAGAAATTCATGACTAATTCTGTCGAAACATTTAGATAGATCCGCATCTAGTATTCATCGTGGATGATTATCTTTATCCAGGTGACTTCTTAATGCTACTACGGCGTTATGTGTTGACCTATATTTCCTGAATCCATAAGAATTTTTGTCCGACTTGACTTCAACTACTGGGTCTACTGCTAAATGATAGACGGCTTGCACAGTTCTGTCCCGTAGCGTTGGTATTCCTAATGGTCTCATCTCCCCGGTATTTCCTTTTGGTATGAATATCCTCAATAAAGGTTCAGTTTTATATCTGTTAGGGTTGGACACTATATTTTTTAAGTCTTGGATAGCTGCTCAGTAATCCTTTGCTCCATTTCATTTGATTTTATCTATACCAGCTGTTTTGGATCCAGAATTCGTAACCACTTTCCTTACTGCTAGTGCTCTTCCTGCAAAGCTATTAACTAATTTTCGTTGCAATTTATATACTTCATTGTATTTACATTTCTTTGTAGCAATCACAATTTTCTCCTGAAGAGCTTCAACTTCACTATTTATTTTCTTTCAATCAATCTCATTTCAACCTTCGCGTTCGGTTTCCACTACTACCTCATTTTTAACCTGACCTGTCGTCGAATCCTGTCGCGTACTCAAGTTTCTTCGATCAGTTTCAGTCTTAAGGCTATAATCAAATGTAGACAACCGGAGTCTTCTTTTATTACATTTATTACTGGTTAAATTATTTTTCATCATATTTTTGGTTTTTATTATTTCTGTTAGGTGAGCTATTAACTCTTTTGTTAACTCAGAGAGTTTATTGGTTTTTACTGAGTCAATTCTACACCAGTTTATCTTCTCTTTTGTACGCATCCCTGGAATTAAAACGGTCATTCCTTGAGCTTTCCAAAGTAAGAGGGATTCACCATTTGTTCTTTGAGGCTCGGATTCAAGTGAGAGATTTTCCGAGTTTGACATGTTATTGATTGAAGATAATATTTAGATTAGTTTTGACTCCGAACCATTTCCATACGTCAGGATAGCCCTGATACTACGAGTGCCTAAACTACTCGCTGTATTTTCCTGGTTTCAGGTTCTGTAGAGTGACAAATACCACCGTTATATCTAAGTCAGCACTCTTTCAAGTTGGGTTATTCACCCTATCATATCTATTAATGATATGCATTCGCTTTTTAGATACTCTTCTACCCGCAATTCGATACGAAAATTTCGAATTATCATATGATAATATTCCTTATATTTCGCCGCTTCTAACTTTTATGCTTGGACAGCTAATCTATTTTGATTTTGGGAAATCTAGGTCTTAATAGTTCCCTTGCAAACTAACCTTATTAAGGAGATGCTGAATGACATAAGATTGGTTTCCTTAGACTAATCTCATAAAGGAGTGGTTAAACTCCTAAAGTATTCAACATGTTTCTTCTCGATAACCGAGGGAACTCTCGTAGGGTATCTTCCGAAGATACCTAGTCCGATCTCTTCTATCAAAATTAGATTACCTGTTTTCAGCCTAATCATTAGCTGAGAATTTCGGGCTTACCAAGTTCACTAGTTTGTACTGTACATTATATCCTTAGGTCGTATGCTTTACTCCGGGTTTACGTTCCTACCCAATAGCCAGTATAAGAAACTATTGTCCAAGTTCCATATCTATAATTAAATAGACACACCTTTTACGAAGCCTCAATGCATATTCACTTTCGTTCGCCATAGACATACTTTTACCCTAGCACACCGAACCACTCGTAAGTGATTGGGTTTTAATCGTTACATTGTCCCTATGGCTTCACACTGCGGATTGCTCGCACAGCATGCATAGGTAGGGTCAGATCGTAGGACAGATCAGTTGGAATTTCACCAAATTACAAACTAGTGCTTCTTGTCGCACTACCGGGTAGGTCCGTTCCTCGCGGAACTTTCCCCCCTCGGAACCGTACGTGCGCGCTTTCCACGCATACGGCTCGAGCCCCCTGTCATTGTTCTAGTCCTTACGCTCACTTCGTTGGAGTTTCATCTTTCGAACAATGGGGTTATTTCTCCCCCTCTGCACTAATGCAGAGGGGGAGAAATATCCACCTTCTGAATATCAATAAGTGTTTTAATAATACCTTCCGTAGATCCTACAATCTATACTACTCACCTACTTAATTCGTGCGAATTGGAAGTTATGCATTATCGTCAATCTTATTAATCAAGTCAGGGCACTGATGATCAAGTCTGCAGGCTTTCACCTCAAGTCATATGACTCTATCCACCTCATTACAAAGTGGCGTTTGCTTTTTGACCTCTCTCATACCCACTAGCCGTTACCATCATTTACGGAGGTTCACTGGACCTTTTTCCGCTATATCAGGCCTCTGTTTCAGTATCACTACTTTCACAGGAGCTATTGGGCTTACCATGTTCCGATATTAGTACAATTTATGTTAGACCTTAGGTAGATGCTATATTCCGGTGATTAATATTGGCCCTGAATTCCCTGTATAGACGTTCCTTCCTAATCACGTATTCGTATTGCTACGAATCACCTTTTACGAAACCTCAACCACATCTTCACTTACGTTTACCATAGCCTACTGTTACCCTAAGCTTGCGCCATTGTCTCCAGAGCTTCAGACCAAAGAATTACTTCTAACGCATGTCTGGATAGGGTCAGGATAGAGCAATCCTGGGAGTATCTCACTCCATTACTAATATCGACTTCATTGTCGCAATATACAAAAGGTACGCTCTTTTTTTTTATTAAACTTAACTAGAGCTGCTTATAAAACTACTATTTCAAGATAGTTCCCTCACGGTACTTTTCTCTATCGCTTATATATCATATTTAGCCTTAGAGGAAGGTTCCCCTATGTTCAAACAGATTAATCCATTTTACTTTATTATTTTTAGGCTTTTCTACTTTTATTCACACTAATCGTAGAATCTCGTTTGATTTATTTTCCTGAAGTTACTAAGAAACTTCAATTCACTTCGTTTATTTATAGAATTTATCTAAGAGTTGGGTTCCAATAGTGACACTTTAAGCACTTAAATACACGGAGAATAATAAATACCAATATCTCTCCTTATATATTATAAACTCTAAAGACTAAACATTTAAGTTTAACTATACCTAATTTAATAAGGAATACCTCCCTAATTAAGGAGCCATTAATATATAGTATCGTGAATCCCTTTTCACTCTTTGATATATAGCTTTATATCCATAATAGTTTCTTTATATACTTCACATCATAAGATTAAAGTTTTGCATCATGATGAAATTTCACATTACATATCTAACACACTCTATTAAAAAAAAAGATGAAAGATTAGCATCTTCTTCTTGATATTAAGACTTTTTGAGTTTTTTATTACAATTTAAAAAATATATTTATGTATGTTCGGGTCATTATGATTCGAACATAACTATTCCTCAACCCAAATGAGACGCCTAACCAAACCGGCCCTGACCCGTATATTTATATACACTTCTATATACAGAGAATATCCGATTCGAACGGATGTTGATTTTTACACCAAAATAAGTTTCAAGCTTATCACCTTAAACCACTCAGTCAATTCTCTTTTATATTTAACATATATATTTTTGATTCCTCGACGACTCGAACGTCGAACATACCCTTATCAAGAGTATACTTTACCTATTAAGTTAAGGAACCCTTCATATATTATTATAGATATAATTTATATAAATATTAAGTGGAAGCAATTAAGAAGAGCATAGCTTTAAAAGCTAGCTAAACTAATACCTACCTAAAAATTTTAAAAACAATATGATACAAGAGCATCCAGAATCGAACTGAAAATGTGAAGTTTGAAGCTTCATGTTTTACCTGATTAAACTACACTCTTTTTTTTTAGACTATAACAACAATATTATAAGGGCTCTTCACTAATTTTACATAATTATTTTATATATACTTTAACCTTTTTATTGTTCCTTTTTTTAATTAATCTTAGATTAATTAAAAAAAGGAACTAAAGATAAAGGGAAAATAATTATTTAGGATAGGGATAGGAAAAAGCCTGTTAACTCCTTTTTCTATACATTTATAACTTAAATTTTTAAGTATACCGTTTATTTTTTTTTTTCCCATTAAACTATACACTTATAATACATTATCCGGAAAAGAGATGATTCGAACATCCAAGTGTTTTTACACAATATTTAGCAAATATCTTACCCTACCTATGGCAACTTTTCCTATATTTAATTATACTTTATTTTTTTTTTTTCGTATTATTGTAAAAAAGACTACCCCCTCCTTTAGGGTTTGTCATTCCCCTAAGAGGGTGTTAGTATACCACTTTTATTCTTTCCCTCTCGTATTTCTATCCCTAGCTGGCAGGGGGGGTAGAAAGATAGAATATATATAACTGGCTAGCGTAGACTTGACCTCGTCTAGAGGTTAATACACTATTTTGGGCTATAAAAATGAGGGTGATACCCTTACTCGACAACCTACCCTTCATATAATTTTTAAAGTATAAATAAAAAAAAAGGGGGAGGGGTTAGGCCCTAGTGGGTACTAATACCCACATCCTATTATTAAAAAATTTTTTCTATTACAAATACCATACACTTTATAAGGGAAATATATAAACTATACTCGGGTTAGGTCGGCCTCGATCCGACATATCCTTTCTTGACAAGAAAATCCTCTACCTATTGAGATACTAACCCTTTTTTAACTAATACATATATACCTAAAAAAAAATAATTAGGATAGATACCTATGATTTACTGATTATTTTTTCATACATACCCATTTTCCTACCCTATAATGAAAAGGGGTTAATTAGGAGGGGAATTACCCCTACTCCTAAAATAAAAATACTACAAAAGAACATAAAAAAAAATTATTGGGGGGGGGAGGGGTTATAGATAATATAACCGTGTTATAAAAAAATTCAACCATGGGGTTAATTAAGTTAGAAGATGAACTCACCCATATCCGTTACAATCCTGTAAAAGTATAAAATTTTACTTAATAAATAATTTTTAACTATATATAATTATTATTACTTTACCATACAAGAACCCATACATAACGCAATTCACTATACAAATATATGTTACGGTTTATAATAACTCAAACGCCAAACATGCCTACAAAAATTACAGTAACAACGGCATAAGGGGACCGATTACCTATATGATCAGTACTCCCCTCCCTGCATATTAAAAATTAATTATAAAGGCCATTGAAATAAATACCCGCCCGGGGGGGGGGTAACGGATGTCACAAATGCTTGTCATAGATGACGAACAGTTATATAACTGAACAGGGTGATAGGAAATACAGGATTCGAACCCATAACCTACCCTGTGTAAAAGGGTTGCTCTACCAATTGAGCTAATTTCCTTAATATATTTAAATCGCCAAACAGTAGGAACGCCCCCCCCACACTTTGTGAGGAATATTAAACAGCCTCAGCTCTATTCTACTAAATTATTATAAACTATACTCTACTACATACTATTAAATTCAATTACTACCTTCAACAAGAAATAATTGATTGAGGAAAACTTATAATATGAGATTTAATAAACCTAAAAGCATTAACCTATAAATAAAACCTAAGACTATACACATATTAATAATATTTGGGCGTAGCCCAGCAAACTCGGTTTGTCTTAATTTTTATAATAAATAAAAATATATAGATATTTTTAAATACGGCCAATCGAACTCGAATCGATATACCTCGTTTGGAAGACGAGCTGTTTACCTGTTAACATATGGCCGTTTTAATATAATTAATAGTTATAAACATATTAAATTTTATATTTACTATCGGTCGTAGACGGTCGTATACGGCCCTAGACACGTACACTATAACCAAACACACATAATATTGTATGTTATTAAACAATATTATTA
>JAIFKG010000232.1:0-15292 GCA_020351975.1 Phyllosticta ampelicida | reverse complement strand
CTGAATAGTCATCGACTCCACCGGGACGTAAAGCAAAAATCAATCAATCAATCAATCAATCAATCAATCAATCTTCGAATCACCAAGTATATTTGTTATACATTTTATTTTCTTGACGATTTTATCGCAAGCGAATCCAGGCGTTGGTGGTTTAGTGGTAAAATTGATCGTTGCCAAGCTTCTCCTAATGCGAGCTTATCTCACACATCGATCAGCCCCGGGTTCGATTCCCGGCCGACGCAAAGACATTTTCCTTTTGATTACAGATCTTTTTTTGATCAAAAAAGATAACAGATTTATTTTTTATCAACACGCCACCCAAGAACGGCAAATTCGGGCGATGAGGATACTCTTTGGCCCTAACAGCGCCAAATCGAGCCACTGCACGCCCAGAATTAACCAGACCGTCTACAGACTCAAAGAATTATCAAGATTACCCAATTAACTTTGTAGAGCGTTCCGACCGATAATTGTTTTGAAGTTGTAAAGTGATGGATGTCGTCGCGGCGAATTGACCACGCCCTGCTATTCGGCTTTCTCACGCTTTCCTGTATGGGAAGCACCCTTGGAGACCTTTTCAAACCTAGAATCCCCGCAGTTCTATCAGCACCCAGATACCTGCATCGCTCTTATCTCCTTACCCCCGCTACGTTCTACCGAAAGGTTATTCGCGAACGCAGTGGCCCAAAAGGCCGCAGATGCTGATACAATGATTGATTGCTTTACGTCACAGCTAAGCCTGTTGGCTATTCAGGACGGGGCTACAGGAGGTGCAGACAACGTGTGAACGAGGTTTTTGACTTCCATCTGAAGGCGTCCGAGCGTAGGGGAGGCGACGAAATTGGGGGCAAACATTAGGTAGGTGGTGGACTGGTCGGCTAAAGGAGCCGCTCATCTAGGGTGATTCCAGCGACCTGGTAATCATCCGTCTGAGTCAGTTGCCCGGGGAGGGGGGGCGGCGCGGTTTAGAAATGAAAAAGGGAGATATGGGGCACGGATGAGTCGTAGGCAGTAAGAAGATAGGACGAGGAAGTGAGGCTTTCGTGGGCGTATCCCTGGGCGCATTCTCAGAGTCTAACCCCACGTAGGTCCTGTAGGTTTGTTTTTTCTTATGTTATGGGTGGACAATCGTGCCGTAGATGCCACTGTCATGTGGCAATCTTTGCCTAGTAAACGAATTCCGTTTTCGCTTCCCGGGCGTGGGCTGTGGATAGCAGGAGGGTGAAGAAAGGTGATGGTTGCTGAGTATCTTTTGGTCTGTCTTTTGGACTAATTTATAGAGTGGACACTGAAGGAGAAGGTGGCGAGATGTCTGTTTAGCAGCTCCATTGCAGGAGGACGCCTCTGAGGCCACCCGGCCGAATCGAGTGAGATAGGACTTGGAGTAATTGTCACCAAGTTTAAGCTGAAAGTATGTTGACGACGGCACTCATTTTCCTGGAGATCCTGACTCCAAAGGCAGGAAAAGATGTGCTCGAGTATGTTTGCCGCAAGGTTTTCCAAGCGGAAGTTTTCACTAGCCGTCGTTTTTCGTGAATTACTCGCCTGGTAGTCTCGCTCGCTTCAATTCTTAGAGATTGTCTTGTTGAGGTACCTTTTTAGCTTAGCGCTTTCCGTTTATCTTGACCATTAAGAGCACGGCGGTGAAGTGATCGGGACAAGATGTTTTTCTTCAAAAAGGAGCCCTCCTCTAGGTTACTTAGATCCTCAAGTTAGCAACATCAATCTCTACGGCTTAGTGTTTTGTGAATAACAACTCTCTAGAGCCCGTCTCATCGGTATTGAAGCCAACTAATGCTGAAGCGTTTTAATAATACAAAACATCACAGTGTAAGATGCGTAGGTATCTATGGAGCTTAAGCTATCTCTCTTAGTCGCGCAGTAATAGCCTATGCCTGGCTTTTAGTGCAGTTGAATCAAGGTGATTAGGCTGCCTACGCGCGGCTCGGCTCTAGCCGACTATCCTTGCGCAATAGATAAAGTGGAGCACGTCTGCCCTATTTTAGCATAAAGGGATTTAAGTATGGCACCAGTACCGTCACCACAGAGTTTTCTGATAATGGCTGTGGCCTTGATAAGGGTGTAGACAGGTTGACAGGGGGCGGGTGTTCGAACAGATTCGGCCAGAGGTGGATTGTATAAAGAACTCATGCTGGAACGTATCGTTCTATGATGCTAAGGCAGCAAACCGATCGTGTACGACGTTATCTCCTGGCAAGCATACATCATTTTTGAATATGAAAATCACCCTCGCCATCGCCGTCATGGCATCCCTGGTCACATTTGTCACACCACAAGACGCTGATGTCGGGATAAGCGACAAGTTGTCAAGGCGTGAACCAGACAACAGCCATAACATCGATCGATGCAAAGGCGTCATTGGCTTCCTGAAGATATCGGTTCAAGGCAAAGAGGTGATTTCCCTCATCATTCGGCTCTCCCATCACTAAAGCTGACATAAATACCATCTCGTAGCCTCACCACTGGCCGCTCGATAAAGCGTGGCGCGCTTATCCAGATCCCTGTACCCTTAAATGCAAGCAGGAGGGTTGCAAGGAAAACCTAGGGAAAGACTGCAGCGTAATCCTTTGCAGCATTTCGCTCTTTGGTAGCTGCGGCTTCTCGGGATCCAAGTTCGAAGACGTCGTCTTGCCGGACGCGGATACCGGCAACTCGATTTTTTACTCGGCTGATTGCAATTTCCCAGCTCCGACGGATCCCTGCGATTGTAGCCTATCTTCTTAAGGACTACTTGAAAGGATGGGGTTCATGTCTGGCGGACAGCTGAGTCTGTATTTGGTTTGAAAATCATTTTGTTTCCACGTATACTGGTCGTTGAAATAATAATTTTGACCTGCTATAGAGGGGTGGCAGCAACTGTTACCAGCAACCAGTCATTTCGAGATGTTGTGAATGTGAGGCGTGTAATTGCTACGAGGTTACGTAGGCGGTCGAATCTCTTCCGCTTCATGTTGTTCAACGAACGGGAATATGCAGATCCGCTGGTTTTATTGTTGCTCATTGTCTGTAAAGGTCTGGGGACCTCGTGATACCTAGAATACGCGGTCGAACGGCTCGGTATTGCCGAGAGATGATGCGCTGCCTTACTCGGGCCCTAGGTGCAGTTGAAGCTGACGGCACAGCTCAATGTGGAAAGAAGTAGGCGGAGGTATCGGTGGCCGGTGTATGATCAAACGCGGGATGCATCACTTGGCTGAGTTCCAGACGGTCAAGGGGGATGTCGTTTTGGGGATCGCGTTGGAAAGGGTCGCTAGAACGGAAAAAAAAAAAAAAACCAGCGGTTGAGTGCAGGCACATGGCAAGCAGATAGCAGTCAAGCACAAGTTCATCGCAAGGACCGAATCCGTAAAGACGAAAATCGACTTTCCCGCAGCTCCAGAAACTTTAGACTTCTCGACCTTGCCCTTTTTTTTTGGATCGCTGCTTCAATTCTTGTCGCCCATTCTTGTCTTAGCATCCGACCCTCCAAGACCACCATCGCTTGTTGTATGTCGTCGTCGTTTTCTAATGCTGATGGGACCTATTACAAGACGGGAGATGCTGCGAGCCCGCATTTTTGACGGCGATTCAGAATCTAGTGCTACTGAAGGAGCTCTAACTAAGGGCAGAACGATGAGATCTTGCTTGAGTCGAAGATAAGAGTAATGATATTTCCCTTGTCTGACATGCAGCCACCGTCACTTCCTGTCTTCACAGAAGCTTCTAGACTTGAGTGTTTATCGGGTCAGCAGACACCATTTCTAGCTGCGGATAATCCCTAAAGCTTCCAAATGCTGATCAGAAGCTCCTGATGGCAACATCATGGCCCGCCAACACATGATAACGGCGTGCGACGCCATGTGGCCCCTGCTAGCGGTCCAATGATGCCGTCTGCGTGTGATATTTAGACTTCCTCTCCGTTTTCAAAAATCTCTTGTCCAGGGAAAGATTTTCAGCTGCATGGTCAGAGAGCGTGAGGCAGGACACACATGGATTTATCCGCCAGGTCATGAATATGCAGTACAACTGGAGGCAAAGACCTCAACTACTCTTTGAATTTATTTCTCTTCGGCTAGCGTCGAAGTCAATTCGGTGCCCAACCTAGCCACAGAACCAATAAGTCGAGATCGTAAATTCCATCATCCTCGCGTGATGGAGGGATCAGAAAGCGTCAGAAAGTGTCGAATAAGTGGTGATCGTAATTAGTCTGAAAGTTAAAACTTGCGCGCTGCATAACTCCCGGAATTTACAGCACGGAACTAAACATATGGGCATTTCTGCAATACTTCACTGATGATTCCAACACTTGCGAGCTTGATGACTCCCGAAACACACCGACTGGACTTACATATGGGCGCGCCCGCATAGCTCCACTGACGAGGGGCTGCAAGGTATTTCTCCAGAGGCTTTAAGTCACCCGTTCACTTTTCATCCCCGGAACTCGAGAACATCAAGCCTCGACCGTAGCATCAGAACCTTTCTCCAGCCCCACGTGCAAACCAAACTGCCTCCATCACCATCCCACAGACCCAAAAGCGTGCATGAAACTCAGCGTCCTTCGCCCACAACGCCATCCGACACCGGCATCCGCACATCAGGAAACACCGCCAAATTCACGCAGCAAATTGCGCCACTCACCCAAACCCTGCGATGTAAAACTGGTCTACTGCTTTCCCGACGCGACTCATAGACCGCACGGGCGCAGGCATGATACGTAAAATGCGTGCAAACATGCCAACGCAATCACCGAATTCGCTCCCGCGTCTGCGCCCACACTGTACAAAGCGCACAACGTAGAAGCAGTGGAAGTCACGCTCGTGCCGTACCTGGCACTGACCTCGTACGACTACCAAGCAACGCCAAACGCAGCAAGGCCTGGAAAACGGCTCAGTGCGACGGTGGATGGGTCGTGGCACGTTTTGTCGAGTGACGAGCAGCCACTAGGCTTGCCCCGTTGCCCCTGGCAGGTGATGTGGTGCGAGTTGCGCTTACCTCACCTTACTGATGATTGTGCTGCGTGGATTCCTGCTTCTGATGGTCCAGCAGACAAATATATATTTGGAAATGAGAATGTGGGAGGTGAAGAAGGTGAATGACGAAAGCGCAGTGGCAGGGGTGGTTTTCTGCTCATGCGCAGCGGAACTCGAAGAGTTGATAAGAGATGTTCGCATGCACAGGCCCAATGTTGCCATGAAAGATGGCACCAATATTGGGCGGGAACGATGAGGACGACTCACTCACATCATAAGAAAGAATAGTCGCCCAATGCACCAAACTTTTCAGTCTCTTAAGTCGTAGCGGCTCCCAATGTCAGCTCCAGATGCAGCCGACAGCTAACTCGCTCGCGTCAGAATCCAGCCAGCCCATGTTCCAGGAACATGGTACCTACCGCGTCCCCAGCTCCCGGGTGCCACAACGGGTAGCACCAAGAGCGTCATCTCTGGTCTCCACAGTACCGCACTCCGCTAATACGCCCGCCACTGTGACGACAACACCTCACAATCTCTTCAATTAGAAACCCAGCCACGCCCAACCACACCCACTTGGCCTTCATACCACCCGTATCCCTGCGGTCCCTGCTGACTGCGCTTACTTGCGCAACACCCAGCCCGAAAATCCGAGTCCCCGCAGCTCCGCGTCGTCCCCGTGGCACTGCACCCACCACCCCTGTCCCCTGCACCCCCAGCCCTCCCGCATTGTGGCGTAAGGATGAGACAGGCAGGGCAGCATGTGCAGCATAGGGCGAGACAACTGAAAGCATGACAAGCACGACTCACTTGGTCAGACAAGGGCGCATCGGATACATCGCGAGGCTGGGGCCTTGTAAAAACTGCGTTTACTCTCAATTGTGGAAAGCTAGAAGAAACATGGTGGGGTAGGGCGAGAAGGAACGTGCGAGAGGGGGGAGAGAGCTGAGAAGAGGTCGCGTTTGACTTTTGTGCAAGGTCGTTGCGGTAGGGTCGTCTTGTGAGTTTGTTGGGATGTCTCGTGTACAACACACCGAGTAAGAGTGTCGACCGCGTGAGCGCGACATTTGGCGCAATCAGGTCGGGCACACAGACGATCTCACCGGATCATTCAATCCCCAGACCGAACTCCACGGGTCAGATGGGTGGGCTGGCAGCAGTGTCGATTAAGGAAAAGGGAATAGACTAGTCAAGGCGCCGCGCTGAACAAAGTAACTCGACGAGGCGCGCAAAGCCTGTCCAGCCGACGGCCAAGCTCGTTGTGCTGGTTGCTATGACGGACTGCGGGACGAGTCGGTTGTAGTATTTCCGGCTCTCCTCCGGAAGGCGAGCACAAGTAGAGGCGGCGGATTGGGGCGGCGGTGAACGAGAGGCTCACTTCTCGTGCATCCGCAAAAGCCGACGACGCAGAAGAGCGGCAAGGTTTGCGATGGGTAGGTGTATAGGTGTGGCTTTCATGTCGAATAGTCGTCGTGGCAGCAAGGATGCTCGTGAGATGTTTCCGCCATATGGGCGTGCGCAAGTATCAGTCTCTGCTGAACTCTTGCAAAGGTTGCATCAACGACGAGGTAGAGCCAATTGAATAGTCCTCCATGCTGCGGTTGTCAGCCCGACCGATCGACCGGCTGGCTGGGTGGCTGTGGGGCTGTGACAGGAACAAGGAAGCTGCGGTGCGGTACGGCTGCAGTAGCGGTTGTAATTGCGGTCGTTCTTATTGGCGACCCTGATTTCCGGATTAGGAAAGAGGGTCTGCACTGTGACTCTAGTTTCAGCGGTACGATGCTGTGCGAGACACGGGAAGCGCTTATGTCTTTTGATTTGTTGTGGGATTATTCGTTAAGCCATTCGCCTGAGCGATCTAGTATCAGTCATCAAGGAAAATCCTTTTCGGCAGCCTCGCGCTTGTGTCGGGCGGGGATGCTCTTCGAGAAACTATGTACAAGAAGACCCCCGTGACCTTGTCCCGTGCCCTCTGGGCCACTGCTAGTGACAATGAAAGACCGGTCCAGACAATGGAAGGGCTTTATAGTAGGAAAGATGGGAAAAATACAGCGTAAACGACTGGCCGATCAGTCGTCGGTAGGGAAGCGCGAAAGCCACTTGAATGTCTCCAGACCGGAGATGATGTTGTCCGCAGTCGCATCGCGGTAGACGCCATCGCCGCTTGGGATGCCGACAGCGGAAAGGGCCGAGCCAGCGGCGCCGAAGGAGCCGACAGTCTTGCCATAGCGGTAGGCGTCAAGCAGGATCTGACCTGGGCGACCGGCAGGGTACAGAGTGCTGCTGGAGTTCCCTGAGAAGAGGCTTTGGGCGCCAGAGGCGACGATGACCGCATCAAAGTCGGTGGCATCAGACGCCGCGTAAGTCTGGTCGATGCCGTTGGCAAGACTCTCAGCCACAACCTTGACATCGACCTCCTTGGCGCTGAGTTCAGTCTTGATGGAGCTGATATTGTCGGCGGCGCCGACGGAAGAAAGGATACCGACCTTTAGACCGTCGAGCCTGGGAAGCTTGTCGCTAAAGGGGCGGACCGACTGAGTGGTGTTGTCGTGGTAGTAGGTTGGGTCCGGGTCAGGAGCAGTCATACCAATGGCCTTGGCCACACGCTGGGCGATGTCGTGCGAGACCCTGTTGAGCTGGATGAGAACATTCTGCTTGACGACGTCCGAGGTGAGCTTGCTGGTCTCGAAGCGCATAGCGTTGATCAGGAACTGCTTCTCGACCTTGTTGAGCGAGTTCCAGAAGAGACGAGGCTGGCTCCAGACGTCGGCGAAAGTGTCGGAAACGGACCGTGTGAGTGTGCCAGAATACCTGCGGTTGGAGGTGAAGAATCCACGGCCCTGGGTCTTGTTTGCCTGCTTCGGCCAGCCACCACCAACAGTGTTGGGGCTGTAAGCAGCGGTGTCGACAGGAATGAACATTTGCGCAGCACCATCCCGGTTGTTGTTGTGGACCTTGCGGCGGGGCTGGTTGATGGGAAGCTGCTCAAAGTTGGGGCCTCCGTGGCGGTTGAGCTGTGTGTCGAGGTAAGAGTAGATGCGGCCCTGGAGCAACGGGTCATCGGTAAAGTCAAAACCACGAACTATGTGGCCAGGTTGAAACTATTATCCAGTTAGAATGATGCTTTCTCGTAAAGAAGATCTTCTTACCATGCTCTGCTCCGTTTCCGAGAAATAATTAAGGGGGTTGCGGTTAAGCGTCATCTTGCCAAGAGGAGTGACGGGGACATATTCCTCAGGAACAATCTTGGTTGGATCCAACAAATCGAAACCGTATTTCAGCTCATCACCCTCTTCCATGATTTGAACACCAAACTGAGGAAAAATCAGCAAAGCACCTTGAATGTGGACGTCGGAGAGGGCTTACCTCCCACTCGGGATAGCGGCCGGCCTCAATAGCCTCATACATATCCTGGCGGTGGTAGTCGGCGTTCTTTCCAGCCACAGCCTGTGCCTCCTCCCACGTGAGACCAGCCTTGCCCTGCAGGGATTTCCAGTGGAACTTGACAAGCTTGGTGCTGCCATCATCCTTCACCATGCGGAAGGTGTGGATACCAAAGCCGTCCGTGTGGCGAAGGGAGCGGACAATACCGTGCTGAGCCATGGCCCAGAAGAGCGTGTGGAGACTGCTGGGCTGCTGACTGAAAAAGTCCCAGGCAGTGTCGTGAGCGGTGGCAGCCTGCGGAATTTCATTGTGGGGCTGAGGCTTAACGGCGTGGATAAGATCGGGGAAAAGGATGGCATCCTGGATGAAGAATACCGGAATGTTGTTTCCCACAATATCTGGAATACAGTCAGACGCTGGCTACACAATGATAAAATTGAAGCTTACCAAAGTTTCCCTCGTCTGTGTAAAGTCTCACAGCAAAGCCGTGGACATCGCGAGCGGTGTCAGCCGAGCCCCTGCTGCCTGCAACAGTCGAGAAACGGACAAAGACGGGCGTCTCCTTGCCTGCATCAGCAAGGAAAGAAGCGCCAGTGATATTGGACCAGTCGCCGTAGGAAGTGAAGACACCATGGGCTCCAAATCCGCGAGCATGGACAGCACGCTCAGGGACACGCTAAAAAATGGTCAGATGGAAAGTGGCAATCACGAGAACTAACTAACCTCGTGGTCAAAATGCTGAATCTTTTGGCGGAAAATAAAATCTTCGAGCAAAGTAGGGCCCCGGTCACCAACACTCAGAGAGTTTTGGTCGGAAATGGGGCCGCCAACGTCACTCGTGAGCCATTCCCCAGTGTTGTTGACCTCATACTGGGCCAAGAATTCTTCAGTTCCTGCAGGCGGGTTGTAGTCGCGACGGGCGAGATCAGGGTGACCCTCGGGGACATTGACATCGCGAGTCTCGAGCTCCTCGCCCATGAAAGGGCAGGCTGCCGAGGCCGAGCCCACAAAGGCGGTGGCAAGTCCAATGGTTGTGAGAAGCATGATATCAGGGCTGGAATGTGTGCACCGCTGAACTAGGCAAAGAAATCACACGGCGACCAAGGGGCTTTATACTCGAGTGGGGGGAGACAGGCACAAGCCTGGACCTGCGGCTTACAATGCTCGTCGACGTGATTGAGCAGGCAACCCAGTATTCTTGGCTTCGGGAGCGCAGCGAATCTCAGGCCATAATAGGCGGACCAACACTTGAGCCTATAGCTGAGGTGATGGGAAAGTGGATCGGCGGGGTTGTGCAACAGTGAATCGCAAGTGCCACTCTGACATGGGGTACATGGGGTGGCCACGCAGACATGCAACCATACGATTCTCAGCACGCGCCATATGGGAATTGGGAAGGCACACAGGCAGAACCGACGGAGAGTCAAGCCCCAACGAACGGAGGCCGCGGAACCCTGGGCTGATCTCCGCCCTTTGGGAAACGGATCCATGCAGGGTATTTCCCCGAATGCTCAGCGACGGCAAACATTTTGCAAATCAAGAGACGCTGACTTGCCAGAGCCGTCATGCGCCGGGGGAGGGGAGGACAAGGAACAGCCACCTGCTCAACAACAAAGGTTTCGGGAAAGGTCTACCGTCTGCCGGCAGAGAGCATGGAGGAGTAGTAGCTGCATGCAGCATTCAAATCCAAGGCTTGTCGTGACGAAAGAACCGAGGGATATTGGAAGGAGCAGCCATGGACAAACAAAGCACGCATGGTGAAGCGAGCCAGCCGGGTTGCACAGTCAGAGCGTGGCGCGTGTATACGGACCAGGATCGTGTGTGCTGGCGACCTGGTTAACGCACACCGTCATGTTGAGTTCCGCGGAGGACAATAGCTAAAGATTCGGCGTGCAGACAGCCAAGATGTGGCGCAGACAGGGAAATACAGAGCCAAGCAGCCAGCTTCGGGAGCAGTCCACAAAGGGCAAGCGGCGACTTGGGCCACGCCGCGTGCAGGTGATCAACAACTGACGGACAACGTTGGTGTGAGATGCAATTTGGGTGCTTAGCAAGTCGGGCGAGCCAGAACCTGGCCTGAGTAATAAGCTAGAAGCGACTGGAGTTGTGGAAGCGGCCCCGCAGGCCGTATAGATTACGGCGACGGGGGGCGGAGCAGCGACGACAACTCGACATGCTGCAGCTGATGGCAGGGAAATACTCGATGGGCGGGCTGGAGAAGCTCGTCAAGGCCGTGAGGCCTCGACTATCCATCGGGATGACGCTGGCGGTGTGTCTGTGCTGGTTGGGCACGGTTTTATGGGCGAGAGGGAGACGAGGTGTCGACGACCGACGTCTAGCGGCTAAAGGTCCCGCTCGGTTCCCAGTCACGGGATTTGGTTGGTTTGTTCCACTGTACTGCGTACCACTTCTTTCCAGGACCTTCGTTTGTTGCTTATGATGCCGTGGTGGGCCAGAACCACCATTATTTTTCAACATCGCAGTTAGCTGCCATTGTCCATTGAAACGCCTACTGCATCGCATACAATGGACGCCACTGGTCACTGAAACGTTTCTTCGCCGCCGACTGCTGCGCGCTTCCCGTTGTAGAAGAATATCTACGTAGTGACGCCCTTTCTCTGTCTCGAGCCGTTGAAAATCAGTCTTGGGGTTGTCTGCCTTGCCGCTCTGCCACGGCGCACGGCCAGCTTAGTCACAGAGTCCACAACCTGACACCGCACGTTTCATGCCAAGAGCATTTACTGGCGAGCTCAGCCTGGGCTAGCTCTGGCCGGAAGTAGCGAGCATCTAACTGTCATTTGTGGCAACGACAAAGTCTTCGAGTGGCATCGGACCAATCTCCTTTTTTGCTTGCTAATCCGGACGTGTTTTCGTGGATACCCACTCTTCAGACTACGTCGTCCATCAGATCCATTGATCGTTCAGCCCGCTGTTTTCGTGCCTCCAGAATGCGACCATCAGCTAAGCCATTGCCATCTTCCATTCTTCCAGAGTGGTGCACGCGGATGCACGCCACAGCCGAATTGACTGGACGGCTTCCATTGTCTTGTCCCAACGTCCTGGATCCGGCGTTGCCAATGATTGAAGACCCTTCTTCGCGACCAAATGATCAAGCTAAATTCTCTCACTGACGCTATGGCGCCTCGGCTCCGGAAGTCGGGTCTTTGTGATGCGTGCAATACATGGCTACCCACCGCTCTTTCGGAACCTGGTCATTTTGTGATCCAAGAAGACAACATGCCGCCCGAGACTATCGAGCTCCTTCTCCTTACACCAGCTAAGCTCCGCATGAGGAGTAATGTCGTTGATTGGCGGAAATTGTCTTCAGAATTGAGGAAGATGCAAAGTTTCCAGGTTGATCGCTTTGAGAGCGACGTAGCGATCCACACACGATCAGCTAGGCTGTTGCGTCGCTGCCCTCCAGCGTCTTTTCACCTCTCTGGGCCCGGCCCCCTGAATCCGAGGAGTTCCACTCCGTTCACTACAAACAGACCGAGAGAAATTACAGTCCTCCTGCCAAAGTATCCGAGCGATGCGCGAAGTATGAGAAGACGAAGAACGCGATCTTTCTGTGGTGGCTTTGCCAACCGTTTCGGATAATGAAGGTAGGACGGGACAGAGTTCGGGACCAATGAACCGAAACGAGGAGCTTTCAATACAGCAAAAAGTCTCTTCAACTTCGAGGGCGGGATGACATTGGAACCCGGACGCACAAAGGCCCAGCAATATGCTTAATTTCACCTGCTTGTCGCACATCTCTCCTACCGACGTAAGAGCACGAGGAGTTGCCCTGCTCTTGCGACCAGCGACGTGCTTGCTCTGCTGCGCTTGGCTAGACTTCCAGGGCTGTACGAATCCGACTGTCACTGCGCTTCTCCGCGGATGCGTGCTGGAGAGGTCAATCTGACCCCGCCAAGTCCGGCAAAGCATTCACTTGTCAAGTGGAAAAGACTGAACAGCTGACCCTGATGTTCACAAGGACAACGTATGCAATCAAGCGCCGCAACCCCTCTCCGCGTCGCGAACCTACCTCATCGTCAGCGCCGGTACATCATCAAGAGCTCAAGCTGCATGACCAACCAGAGAAGCAATGTGGACAATGAACCAGGGAACGGGATCGCGATGCAATTTACCCTGGCTCGTACCAGATGCGCTCCCGCAGCCGCTGCACGTCCGCTGTTGCTGCTCGCGAGGCTGTCGATGCAAGATCTTGCAGATGCTGCTCAGCTTTGTATAAGCTTAGAGGAGATACAGGGCGTCTAGCCCTAAGGGGAAATACGGGGATGTGGATTGACTCTTCAACACACCATATCCTTGCCCTGGCCGGCCGCTTTAAGCCCAAAGTCCGCACAGCATGGCGAGAAAAGCTGATCGAGGCTTGCGCTTCTGGAACTTGGGCTTTGGGTATATTTCAGGCAATACTGCACCAACCTGCCTATTGTCTGCGACGGCTGCCGGCGTCCAACAAAGATCTCTTTGGGCCTCGACATCTGCCTTCGCAGCGCAGCTCGCTCCTATCTACGAGCCCAAACTCAAATGAGGCAGGGCGGCGCAGGGCGAAGTGCTTCTTCGACGAAAAGAGTCGTGTGCTCGCCGGCCAGAAGAGCCGGAGACAACCGAGAAGCGCCAGACTGCACCAGGCAAATATCAGGCCAGGTATCCGGCGTTCCGACGTTCAACGCCAAACAGAGCGCGACAAGCGTCCGTATGCATTTTGCCAAACCCAAGACTCTTGTTTGGCCCTCCGTGGCTGCGCAGCGCAGCGGACAGCGGCACCCCAGACCGCATGCGACCTTGGCTCGGTTCAGTTGACCGCAACCCTGTCCACTACGGCGCCAAGTAGCGGAAGCAGGCCATCTAACCCGGCACGCGCATGTCGCTCGTCGCGGCTCACGGTCCGGCTGCTTGCAGAGAGAAGACGTTTTGTCGGGGGCCTTGAACCCAAGCCGTCGACCGCTGGCCGTGCGTTCGGCGACGCGGAGAGCCAATGTGGCTGGGCGACGCGGATCTCGGTGATATGTCAAACCAAGACTCCAGGTTGTTGTTTTGGCTTGACAAGGAGAAGCAAGTTACCCAAAGTTCTGGCCGTCCGCCGGCAGACGGACGAATCGCAGGCGAGCGGATTCCCCACGACGATGCCATGACTTATCCATCAGCGGTGAGCAAGTAAAGTGATTGCACCACCCTCATTTCCGTGTCACAACGGAAGCAGCGCACATACGTCATCTTCATGTGCCGCGAGTGCGGACAGGACCCCTGGAGGCTGGCTTGGCTATGTCTATTCGCGTTCCATAACGAACAACACACTGTGCACCACTCCACACAAAGTAGCAGAGCCGTGCGCCCTCCACCCCACATCAAAGCAACCACGCAGGACAGGGCTCACTCTCTGCGCCATCTCACACCTACGTATTCGTCACTTCAACGTGTAAGCAAAACGCTTCAATTGTCCCGACTTATATGTGTTCATTTGCAGTACGAGCCATTGCACAGCGAATACATCTTGCCAAAGCAAAAAGCCGTACGACAAAACCGCACGGCTTGTTATTAGCATGCTCTATCCTCCAATTTTCACTGATAAAAGGTACCTGACTATTTACTTCAACTCCAGCCTAACCATCAACCGTCCATCTCGTCTCACGGCGGTCATACCTAACCGTCGTCGTCGTCGTCGTCATCGTCGTCATCGTAGTGGCCGCCGCCATCGCGGCAAAATAGACCCGCGCATCTCAAAGAACAAGGAAAATGAAAGCAGGCACATACATGCTGGAGGGTTTGAGGCTGCCTGCTGCCTGAAAACCTTGCTCGCGACTTTGGCTCCGGCCAAGCTTTTTAGGGCGTTGGATCGACACGTCGGTTCACGGACCATTGTCTTGCCTGATTACTTATTGCGCCGTGAACCGTAGTGTAGGTAGGTACTTGACTGGTGGCGGCGCCACTTTGTGACGTTAAATGGTGACCAAGCGCGTGGTAAGCAAGCGGTAGGTGATGATGCAGACACTCGGTTGTTCAAACGGCACTTGGAGCGGTTCTTCGCGGAGCATCAGAAGGGAAGTGCCGATGTACAGTGGTGCGGAGAGTTGTGTTTGTCGCATTCGTGGAGGTTTGGTCGTGTCGAGATGGCAGATGCCGCAACATCCTACTTAGATTTGAGCAGCATTCTCATCTGTTGAAAAACGATTCGACTTTCAGGGGATTGAATACTTCCAACACCGCTGAATGTTTTCAACACCGTTGAAAACTTTGAACACCGGTGCAATGAATGCCGATGCGTTCTCCTCCATCCAAACAACTCAAACAGATGAAAGCGATACGGCTTGAGTACGAATGGAGCGTAATCAACCTATCGATTTCCAATCGACCGGTCGATTGCGCTTGAGCTAGCACATCTAATTTCTTGACTCTGAACCCAGTCAGTCGCCAAAACACGAGGAGACAATTTCTCTATTAACTTCTGGATGGATTAAGTCGGTCATCGAACACCCTCATCACCATGGAATACTTTAAAGTGGCAAAAGTACAAGCTAACACTGGCAAGCTTCAACATTACCCAAAATGCAGATGCAGCCTGCGACGTAGAGAAGAAATGTCGCTGTCAACTAGGAAACCAAACGTCAAGATTCTGATGCACAGTGGACGAATTGGAAGGCATGCAGTTGCTTTTATGCTCGGTGCAGCTGCTGTTCCAAGAGCCTTTGGGAGATTGAGCTCTTCTAGTGGCTGGCTGGTGAGTACTCTGAGCCGTCACCGAAGAAGTAAGAGCAAAACAAAAAAGTACATACAGTCTATGACGTTGCAGGGGATGAGACCTTACAAGCATCAGGCTCACATCTTATCCACACTTTGCCAGATGATACACTGTACATCTTGTGGAGTTGTGAAAAATCCGACTTAGGCCTCCGCCTTTGCTCCACCGCCCCCCTATTCACCCCCCCTGAGGC
>JAIFKG010000229.1:0-10000 GCA_020351975.1 Phyllosticta ampelicida | reverse complement strand
GCTGCTCCCACCGATGGCATCCGCGTACGATTTAAACGGCAGGCTGGCCAGCATTTCGCCCTTCCACGACAGCATGTTGCAGCAGCGCGGCGTCGTCAGGTGCGGCGCCAGGTGCGGCTCGAGGCCCAGCGCCTTGAGTATGCGCACCGAGTTTGGAAGGCATTGGATCCCGGCGCCGACATCTGAGAGAGCTGCTGCCGATTCGAGGATTGTTACAGAGTGACCGGACAAGAGGAGCGCAGTGGCTGCGCAGAGTCCGCCGAGGCCAGCGCCGATGATGACAATCTGGAGGGGATTTAGCCAGGCTTGAAGGTTGGGAAGGGTGTGCTTACGTCGAGTCTATCATCCGGGGCGCGGTGTTGTTGTTCGAGAACGGGGTTCGCGCGGGCTTGTGGGAAAGGCATGACGACAGCCGGTGCTGGTGCCGACGATGGGGTACGAACAAGAAGACAGGCTTCACCCGCAAACAACAAACCCGTCTTGCCTGGCTAGAGGAGGAAAATGTAAATGAGGCTCACGTTGTTCCAGTAAGAAAATATTGAAACATGGTCGCGATGGCGCGCAGACTTGATATGAAAAGGCGCATGGCTGCACAAATCCGCTTTCCGAAGCGTACGTCAAAAGTTGATAGGTAAGGTTAGCAGCTAGCATGGAGCTAGGAAGTGGTGGCTTCGATTGAGCATGGAGTCGTCGGCTGAGAGTGGGGGAAAGTGGGAGGAAGAAGTTGTTGCCGCACTTCAACGACGTCCCTTCCCCAACACCATGCCATTTACCATCAACAACCCCATCCTCGATTGCCAACAGTATCACCAACCTCGATGGATATAGACTGGATGGTGATACGCGTAGGGTGTGAAAGATTATGGTAGCTCCAGAGTGCACCGCTCCTGACCCTCCCACGGCCATCCTCTTGCGTACGAGGAGCTTGTATGCTCCTCGACTGCTTACTGCAGGACAAGAATACTTGCAGTAAATATCGGGACCATCGCAGCAGGAATACTCATGCGGTTTATAGTTTCCATCGGGTGTAGAATATTGAGCAGTCGTAGTCATGTGCAACGACTTGTGCTGCGAACCCCAGGCCTTGGGGAGTTCGACAGAAAGACCTCACAGTCTAATGACGAGGCTCAAAGGTCTGTATATCCATCTTTGCATCTCTGAGAATGAGAAGTTCCCGCCCGGCACGACATGGACGTGGGCATGATTCGCCGGACTGATTTCCCCCCATGTGAGATTGATGTGAAAAGACCAGGTCTTTCTGGACTTGGACTTGGACTTGGGCTTGTCTTTGTCCCACCGTTGTCTTCCTCTTGCTTGCGCTTCGTCGAGGGCTCAGGGGGATGTCCTTCGTTCATGGCCCTCTCAAGACAGCGCAGCTCTTCGACGGACAACATGTCTTGCCGGGACGGCATAATTGTAGAAAATTTCTTCTCTTTTAGACCGCTCCACTTTGGCCTCTTCGCCCGCCATCTGCTGCTGCTGCTGCTTTTGAAAGTGATGGTCAAAGATCATGGCGCTCACGAAAACAGCCAAACTCCGGACATTTATATCGCTCGCGGAGCCAGTGACTCTGGCCAGCACATGTCCCAAGTATTTTGCGTTCTCGGCCTCGATCTCGTCCTGCCTCTCCTTCTTCTTTCGCTCTTCCTGTTGCAGGGTTTGCTGGAGGTCAGCCTTTCTGCGGCGCGCTACTTCGCGTCCCATCAATACGGATAGGGAGCAGTCTTAGTCGTATGTGTGACGATTTATGCTACTAGAGACATCGGGAATGAAAAAGGGTCTGGCTACCAGCACTAGAGAGCTTATCGCATGACAAGACCTTTCGTTACGCACGCAACTAAAGGAAGATAACCCACCCAATCATGGCAGCCGTCCTTTCCGATTACAAGGTCCATTTTTATCATTCCTTACATCTTAAACACCAACTGGCGGCTTCTTAAGCATCTCTCCAGGAGGCGCGGGCATCAGGGCCCCCTCGGGCACTGGATTCCTGGCCTTGAAGTCGTCGCACATTTGCTCCATCGTCACCCACTCGACGCCCTCGTGCTTGTTGATGTGCTCAATGATTCTGGAATCGTCAGCCTTACACCAACTTCGCCCACTCGCTCGGAAAACTACATACCTCTCGTGCATCAACAGCACATGCGGCCTGCCGCTGACGTCGGGGTGGATGGTCATGGGAAACACGAACTCGTCGTACTCGCGGTAAAAGTAGTCGAAGTGGTCCATCCACAGCTCCTCTACAACCTTCGGGCTGACCCAGCCGTGGCTGTTGGGCGCGCCCTTGATGAACATCATCGGCGGCAAATCGTCAATATACCAGCTACCCGGAATCTCGACAATGCCGGTTTCTTTTCCCTTGGTGAGGGGCTTCATCCAGTCCTTTGCACGCTTGGAGTAGTCGATCTTGGTCCACGAGTCGTCGGTGCGCAGCCAGTAACACTGATAGTCGGAATGGCTCATCGAGTGGTCGTACTCGATGCCGTAGCTGAGCAGCAGGTCGGCGCCCTCGCGCGACACCTCCCACCATGGTGCGACGCTGCCGCGCGGCGGCTTGCCCGCAAACTCGGACAGCATCCGGTACGTCTTGTCCAGCACGTCGCGCTGCTGCTCCAACGTCATATCCTTAGGGTTCTCGTGGCTGTAGCCGTGCAGCCCGATCTCGTGCCCCGCGTCGCGGATGGCCGCGCAGTCTTCCGGGAAAGTCTCTAGGCTGTGCCCAGGAATGAACCACGTCGCCTTGATCTTGTACTTGTCGAAGAGCTTGAGGAGCCGCTGCACGCCAATTGTGCCGGCGAACATGCCTGGAAAACGTGTGAGTTTGATGCTCGACCGCATTTGTGAGGAGCAAACACACCTCGAGATATGTCACTCGTCGAGTCCTCGCCGCCATACGACCCAAGCCAACCCGCTACCGCATCAATGTCCACGCCATAGCTAACCAAGACGCGCTTCTTGCCCATTGTGAATAACGAGTCTCAAAAGATGTTGGCGCAAAGCAAACAGACGAGGTGTAGAGCAGTATCTCTGGGTGGATCGCAATCAATTGCTTCTTGGCAAGCCAAAACAGACGAGAGGGCAGTGTAAACAGGAAAAGGACGATGACGGCGAAAGAGGAGAAGGAACGAGCAGAGGGGGGAAATAATAGCCACCCCACCATCTATGCAGGCACCACGACGCTCCAACCAACCCACATCAGCCGGGCCCAGCGCGCAAATCAAACACCGACTCCCGTCGTGCCGTGTCCGTCCATGGCCGTATCTTCAGACCCAATCTCTCCAGTCGCGCCCTCTCCGTGTCCCAGCTCACCAAACACGCTTGGGCCTTAGTCATAGCCACGCCCAAACCATCCTGGGTTAGGGTTACACCCAGTGGAAGACTTGACCCACCAGGCATATGCCCAACAAGAATTCGTAGTCCAACTGTCCCCGCCCTCAATCGCGTCGTCCGGCCGATCGCCCCAACTCCCCGCGCGCCGGCTTGTGGTGCAGTGCACAGCGCAACGAGCCCGGAGCTCGTATCGCATTGCGCGCCTGTCCATCAACCTCCCCTCCCCATAATCGTCTCCTCTTGCATCGTACCACCGATTTTAGGTCACAAAAGGGGAATCCGGGGGCGGCGGCGGCGGCGGCAGCGGCAATGAAGACGAGAAGTGGGGTGAGGAAAGTGGGCGGTAGGGCGGTTTGGATAAGGCGCCTCACATGGCCATAGCTTCGTCCCGTTTGCGGGATGGCGTCGAATTCTGGACTCCGCATGCTTGGGAGCGCGTCGTGAGTGGTTGCATGCTTGGTGTGTAGCGAGAGGATAGGACTCGGTCTTGCACGGATTATTTAAGAGCATGAGGGGGAAGGAGGAGTAGAGAGGGAAGGCAGAATGACACTGGCGGCAGGGACTTTCTCGTGGGAGATTCACTAATCGAATAGGCAATTTCAAGCAACACAGTGGCGGTTTTAAGCTGTAATATCTCGAGTCAAAGAAGGGGGACAAGACAACCAAAATACCATCCAAAGATGCCCTTCAACGCCCAACTCAGTGCATCCGCGGCATGGCTACCTATGAAGAGAAACAGCCCGATGGAGAAAACAAATCTTGACTCATTATCATGCGCATGCCTGCTTGTCAAACCCGTGTATCCAACGCCTGTATTGTGGTCCCCTCGCCTGTAAAGTCCAGATCACGCTCGCTCTTCTACGCGCGCACACCATCTCATCTCCCATGGATGCCACTCCTAGTATGCCTGACCGGGCAACTCGCACGTCAAAAAGCGCTCAAAGTACTCGTCCAGGAAGCGCATGGCCTCGGCGCCTTTCTCCCTCGTGGTGGCCTCCTGCCAAATCTTGATCGTGCCCACGTAGCCATCGGGACGGACAACCGCAACGGCCACCTGGTCAGCGTCGAGCGTGTCGGGACCCAGCCACTTGTCGGTGCACGCCTGGCCGCGCGTGTCCATGTGCGGCACGTTGTCGAGGTAGATGGTCCACGGCGAGTCGCGCAGGACCTGGGGCAGGTCGACCAGTTCGAAGCGGTCCTTGGGCATGCGCGTGACGAGGGCAAAGGTGAAGAGGCACGAGATGGGCGTGTACCGCTCCGGGCACACAAACTCGTCGTGCGGAGCCGCCACGGGCGGCTGCAGCGTGTAGCTGGCGTTTGCAGCCGCGGAGACGCGGCCGATGAACGAAGCGCTGCTGTTGGCGGCCGAGCAGGCCTTTTCCAAAAACGGCCGGCTGCTGTGCACGTTGTTAGTGAAGAAGTAGATGCGGAACTGGCCCAGAGTGGGAATGTCGAGCTGTACGTCGACGGGGTTCGAGTCGATGTATCTCGTCGCCTTGGCCGGCGAAGGAAGGCAACCCGGTTTGAGGGCGCCGCAGCCCATCGAGTCCGTTGCCACGTTCAAGTCGTTCTGGCCGTACTCAGCCCCGATGCCGCTGATGAAGCGCACGTTCGTCATAAAGTTTTGCGCCAGCGCCGTCGAGTCGCCCGCGGCAAAGGCGTTTGCATGCTCGTAGTCGAAAGAAATCAGGTCCTGCGCGATCTTGCGCCGCTCGTCTTCATACGACGCCAGAAGCTCAGGCTTTGCGATTTTGCGAATCACGAGGTTAAGCTTCCACGCCAGATTCCAGGCATCGTGAAGCGAGGTGTTCATGCCTTGGGCGGCTTTGGGGGAATGCGTGTGGGAGGCCTACGCAGTCTGTGAGCTTTTTTTCCCCCAAAAAAGACGGTGGGGGGAGGGAATCTCTTACGTCTCCGGCAATGAACACCCGCCCCCTGTCGTCGGTGAATCTTGTCGCCACGCGCTGGCCCACTTGATATCTGCCATACCATTCTTGGGAAAACCGTTAGCAACTGCCCCATTTGTCCTTTTGCTCTCTCGATCCGACTCACCCACTGACTTCCATCGGAGGAAAAACGGGTGCATGATCTCCTGAGCTCTTTGCATGACAAACTCTTGCGTGAGCTCATCCTTGGACGCGCTCCCCCTCGACTCGGACTTGAGTTCAATGTACAGCCGCGTCAGGTTGCGCTCGCGTGGAATGACGAGAACCGATCCTGCCTCCTCTGAGTAAATCACTGCCTTAGACCACAGGTCGGGAAAGTCGCTCTCAATCTGCCCATCCAAGACTCCCCAGATGGCGTCTGACGATGCCCCCAACGGCTGCGCTCCCGGCATCGCCTTGCGCACCTGTGAATGCGCACCGTCGCAGCCTACCACGTAGTGCGTGCTCATGGTCTTTTTTTGCTGCTGCACGTCGGCCTTGCACGTGACTTGAATGGGTGAAGTCTTGCCCTGCAGATACTCGAAGTCCATGAAGGCCGTGTTTCTTTGCACCTCGACTCCCCTTTCCTTGAGATCGTTGATGAAGAGCTGCTCAATCATACCCTGGTGGACGAGGAGGATGTACGGATCCCGCAAGTCAACCATTTCTTGCGGATAGTGCACCTCTCTCCCGGCCCTGTGCATTTTTTCCGTCAATGATGATCTCTGTTCGTCGTTAGCTTCAGAAACCCTCGCAATCTCCAGATCCTACCCAGAAGCAAATGTCATAGACTTTGACGCCTGTTCGTAGGATGGAATCCGCGATCCGCATCTGGCGAAGCGTCTCGATGGATTTTGGCTGCAAACCATCCGCTCTCCCTGTCAAGGTCCGCTCCGGCCGGTCGTCGATGATTCCCACCTTGATTCCGAAGCGTGCGAGGTTGTCTCTGGGATGGTTTTAGTCCAATTTTTCAACCAGAATCGAGAGACGAGTCCTACGCAAGCATGAGGCCGGCAGGGCCGGCGCCGACGACGAGGACTTCTGATTTAGAGTGTATAGAGCCATGGGAAGAACCAGGGACGTATGGAATATCGGCTTGTAAAATGTCGACCCTGTCTTCTCTGAGTTCGCCATTCGGAATTCTGCTGGGCGACATTTTGTGGGACCTTGGAGGAGCGCTGCGCTTGATCAGTCCCCAGACATGTGGCGCCATTGCAATAAAAGGAGCGGAAACAGTGAGTGGTGTAAAGTGGGAAGAGTGGTGGTCATTTTGAGTATCACCGAAGCGTCGTGATGGGTTTTGAAAGGGCGCGACAGGGGGTACTCACTCTTGTTCAAGGATGCAGACAAATGGCCGTTGCGGGAGGCCTGATTGCGATCCCAAACTTTTAGTCGCAAGCAGCAGAGAAGGGTCCCCGTCATGGGAGTTTGAGCGAAAGGACGCTCCAGTCGTCGGGATTCGGGAGGCCCTTCCCCTCCCCCCAGTAGAAAGCATCGATGCAAAGTGGCGGGCGGGCGGTTGGCTACCCCACTACTGCGACCTCTCGCTCCCACGCTTCATTCCTGCGCTGCTAGTGATTAGCATCACGGCGTCATCAATTTCTCGACACTAAGCACTTCGCCCACGATTGCAGTCTTTATTTCCATGACCGGTTGCATGTGCTGGTCGGCGTCGGACGGCGCACTGCTAGCTCGGCTCAGATTTTTGTTGCTCCCGTGTCCGTACTGTAGGATTAGGAGCGACTGGCGTCGTCTTGGATGTGTTTGGTTGGTTGTTTCTTAAGACTCTTTTGCGCCTATTCGCCGAGTTTTCAGGCGGGCCAGAAGGGCAGTATTGGACGTCGTGTTTTTAGAACGAGGCAACGACAACAAGCCCTCTATTCACGAAGATGGCGACCCTCCTGTCTTTGCTGCGGCTGCCTTGCAGCGACTTGACAACTAATTTCACCGACTCTCCACCAGAGCCGGCGTATTCGGCCAAACACGACGCCGGTTCCTCCAGCCTGGTGTTTCACCCTTACTAAACGGCCTCGCTACAAGTCCTCCGTCCCGGTCTGGCAACCCTCGATTCCTGACTTGACACGACCTTGTCCGATTTGTGAGCGGGCCTCGAGGGATTCAGCTTCCGGCCCGGAAAGATGGCATTGTCTAAGGGCGTGGAAGAGGAAGGCGGAAGATAAAAAAAAACCCGTCTTCGGGGACGCCGAACTGTTTGACGGACCCGTCTCTTTTCTTCCTCATTTCTTCTCGTCCTCATCTGGCCCCAGCACTCCTACTCCGCACTTTGAACCTTGCATATCCGCGGGATGTTTATTTGCAGTGCATTTCCCGTATAGCCCTCCGCCTTCCAAGCGAGGCGAGAATTCTCAGCGCGTTGCTTTTGCTGGAGACGGCTTCGGTGCTGGGACCACATTCGCGTACTTTAATTGGAGCATAGCGATAACGGCAGGACTTCGCTTGTCCTGCACCCATCGTAAGTTCTATCGAGATTCCCTAAGGACGGCCATTTTCAAGCGCTTCAATCTTGGGGTCCAGCGTCTCTAGAGGCGCATACGTCCATAACAGCGTCACACACTTTTGGATGTCTAACCACGCTTTCGGCTCCACATCTTCAGCTAAAGCCGTCGCGAATATTTGCATGGGTCTCAGCTAAACAAAACGTTCGTGGCTCCCTGGAGCCCTATGTTGCACCAGTCGACTTGTTCGGAAGCTCCAGCCAGTCGCACTTGCCTCATTTGGAAGGCGAGCAAACTCATACCAGATTCAAATGTTAACCTCAAAGCTTCCCGGTCCTGACGCAGGCCGCAGGGAAACCAAGCGTTTGTGCTCCTAGAAGCTAAAAGAGATGGTGAGAATCGAACCGTCTGGAGGAATGGTCACCAGAAGCTGTCAAGTGATTTGAAACAATGCGACGACCTTGACTTGCCTTGCTATTGATATCCATCTTAGCTCCCTATGATGGCTTTCCTGCATGCCACGAGCAAGTACGGCTGAGAACGAGCGCGGACAAGGAGGAGTTAGAATCCTCAATCGCATGCTGCAGATCCAAACCTCCACAGCTGGGGGCATCCGGACGCATACAAAGCCCCCAAAAGGGTAGGCATGGAGAGTAGGTATGATTGCATGTGTTACGACTTGCACTTGTACTTGCTAGTCTGGGCTTCCCATTCCTGGGACTACACCAAAATTCACGACCACCATGATGTTGCCGCTTATGTCGTCAGTTGATCGCAATGAAGCCCACGAAGGCCACAAAATCCCCACAGTAACTTCCAGTTCTTCTCTCGTTACCACCTTCTCTTCGCCTCCCGTCAAAATGAGCGACGCGTGGGAAGACAGCATGTACGAGAACACGAAAGAAAAGATCGGCATACTGGACCTGCCCCTTTCCCTTTCACCGATCATGCCTTTTTGGACTCGTCCCATCAGCTTTGCGGCCTGGCGCGCCCGCAGCAACAGAGAGGTTGAGCTCAGGGTAAGTCTGATACCTCCTCGTGACCACACAAAGAGTTTTGCTAACCGACACAGAACTTCGTCTTGTCACCGCTCCTCGGACTGCCGCGCGAGATTCGCGACCAAATTTGGGAGTATGCCCTGGTCGAAGACGAGCCAGTCCGCATGTTCGCCGACCTGTGCACCTGGAAGGAAAAGCAATTCGGCGAAGACAACCAGACCCTCGGCGGCCTCCTCTCCACCAATATTGCCATCCTGGCCAACATGGGCTTCCCCTTGGACGAGGACGAAACCGAAAACGCGACTGAGAACTACACGTTCGACAGGGATGGAAAGCGCTACATCAACTTCTTCCGCCCGCTGCGCACCTGCAACCGCGCCGTCGGCCTCTTCACCGTCTCACGTGCCATTCACCGCGAGTGCATGCTTACCCTCTACAAGCACACTCATTTCATATTCCCCGATGTGTACGGCTTCGTCGGCCTGGATGCCTTCTTCAAGACCGTTGGTCACCGCAGCCTCGCGCACCTTCGAAAGCTGACGGTCCACCTCCCTCCATGGCATTTCCCGCGTCCCATGGACCATGAGCGCTCCAACCTGATCTTCAAATCCGCCAGGGGCCTCGGCCTGCGTTGCCTGGGCCTGAAGCACCGCGACCGCCTCCTCTCCTCCTTCCAGCGCACCGCGGCGCAGATCTGCCGTCTCAACCCGGGCTTGCAGCAGCTTGACCTGATCATCTC
Organism: Phyllosticta ampelicida; assembly: GCA_020351975.1. Classification (NCBI taxonomy): domain Eukaryota; kingdom Fungi; phylum Ascomycota; class Dothideomycetes; order Botryosphaeriales; family Phyllostictaceae; genus Phyllosticta; species Phyllosticta ampelicida. Next base: position 552 of record JAIFKG010000229.1, on the reverse strand, counting down.
TCCGTACGTCAGCAAGTACTTCGAGGCGGACATCGCGCCCGGCGACAACACCGACCCCGCCCTGTGCGATGCGGCCGTCAAGGTCGTCGACAAGCACCGCAACCCAAAGTACGTGACGCGCCTCGATGCCGAGGAGTTTTACCTCGAGAAGCTGTCCGACCTCGCCCCCCGCCTCAAAGTTCGCTTCGTCGCTCTGGAGTTCAAGACGGAGGACTCGACCTGCCTCGCCGAGGACCAGAAGGTGAAGTACTGGAATCAGGTGCGGGAGAAGTGTGACAAGTACGGCTTCACCTACCTTAAGGTCCGCAGCAAGAAGGAGTGGGACCAGCTGTACTAGGCCTTCGGAGGAGCGAGCCTGCCTGCCAGCCTGCCTTCCTGTGCTGGGTGTGGAGTGGATGTGAACGGTCAACGCATGAAACGGTTGCGTGGAGCTTTTCGGCTGGATGGACAGCCTCGGGGTCATGTAGCTCGGCGTACTGAAGTAAAATAGTTGAAGACCATCTTTCGGTCATCACCATCACTTGCATCGTGTGAATAGATGCTCCACCGCCC
>JAIFKG010000225.1:0-19095 GCA_020351975.1 Phyllosticta ampelicida | reverse complement strand
GGGCTGGGCTGGGCTGGGCTGGGCTGGGCTGGGGTGCTCGCCTGCCCAGACGACAACGACTGCCATGCCGCAGCCGCAATGGGGCAGACGTACACAGGTATGCCCCAGACAGGCGGCGACCTGGAAGCTGGTGTTCTGTCCACGCTCAACGCTCAGCGCTCGGCGGTGGCGGTGGCAGCGGCTGCTGCTGCTGCTTGCAGGGCGCAAACGGGGCTGGACATTGTGCCTAACCGACGTCCAGATGTTGGACTGCCGCAGGTTGCTGTTGGGGCCGGCCGTGGTTGATCCGTGGTTGATTGGGCGTCAGGCGTGTCGGGCGTCAAGGGATTCATGTCGCCCTACTAACACCTTGGCTGTCGAGCGTTCGGTGCTCGGGTTTGGTGTGGACGCGAGGGCGAGCGGTAGCTGCTGGCCTTGCTGGTGTGGGATGCGGAGTGACGGCGTTACGAAGGTGAATCGGATCAATAGAGCGCAACGGAAATGTGAAGACGAAGATATTAGCGATCGAGAAATGGTGTTTAGGTCTGTAATGGCACTCTTTGGGTTTCAAGATGCCTGCCCTGCCGCGCTGTCAAAGTGCTGAGCCGCAGCGCGGGGCCAACATTCCATCCACGTTGACAAGGGCAGACGCGCCAGTACGCGGCGGAGGCGAATCCGATTCAGGTTGCACTGGACGCACGACTGGGATTGCTAATCTTGGTATATAGAAAGGCTTTGAGAGAGGCCTGAATCAAGGGATGATGGGCTGACAGAGCAACCTGCGACGCCTTGTCGGGCCTGCCTCAAAGCCTTGAGAAACTATTGATTATCATATTAAGCTGACGCTGCTTGGAAGACGCATCCCTATTGAATTCGGGTTTGCAATATCACCAATCGTTCACATCCAGAGTCAGTGGATAGATAAAAATCCAAACTCCAAGCATCCCAACAGCACACATTGCGCGGACCTGAATCAGAGAATAGAAGCCAACCCCCCATTAAAAATCACCATGGTATCAGACGGTACACCAATCCGGGTCCTTTGCGACCCAACGTTCATTCTCCAGCAGAGCCATAACCATTGCGCCACAGCCGGCCGTCCTTGGCCCGACCATTCATTCGTCCGCTAAGCCCGATCCGACCTGGAGGTAGAGAAGGAATAAATTCGAACGCCATGCTAGTGCCAAAGAGAATTAAAGAAATGGAGAAGAGAAGGCCGCATAACAAAGCAAGTCGTGACATGAGCGCTGCTGTGGACCCATGGTGCTGTATCAGAACGCTAATGTACTTGATTCGTACATGGTGCCAGTTCTGTCTCGGCCGATAGTGGGAAAGTCGAGTGAAATCGACGGCAGAAGAGTATGTGGTGGCTTTGCAAAATCGAGCGGTCCGTCAGGTCCATCTGGTATCGTGGCTCAGAAAAACATATCCTCAGCCCTCCTTCTGGCGGCACCACGCCCCTTGATCTTGTCCCCGAAAAGCTCCTTGCCCGCGTTACTCCCGCTCTTGAGAGGGAAAAGCTCCTTGACGTTGACTGGCTCAGCTGCCGCCCCTCTAATCTGGAAGCCTGGGGCCTGGTCGCCAGCTCCCTTGACTACAAAGCCTTCCGCCAGGCCATGACTGCGACCTTGGCCATTGCTGTTGCTACCGGGCACGGGATTGTTGATGCGATCCTCCAAGCTGCGAGGGTTGCTGGCGCTAATACGGTCTACGAGCGAGCGTGGCTTGTTGCTGATAAAGGCGTCTTCGGTTCCGTCTGCGGCGTCAAAAGCGTCTTGGCGACGGTGGTTCGAGTGAGCGGTTTTGTTCGGGAAGAGCTCGCGAGATCGCTTGCCGGGGGTGTGTTTGTGAGGGAACAGCTCCTTGGGACTCGTTGGGCTGGCCGTGGAAGACAATACTGAAGTGGGTTTCTGTACCGGAAAGAGTTCCTTGCGGGAGTTGGGGACGTCTATACCGCGAGGTGTTGCGGCAGAAGGGGGAGTGTAGCTGCGTCTGCGAACGTTGCGGGCCATGGAGTTCTTGTCCTCGGCGAAACCGTACCGGCCGTCGCCGTCTTGCAACGGTGATGCACTTCGATCGCGCAGCCGGCCGTCGTCCTTTTTGCTGACAAATAGATCGCCCTGGCTCTTTCTCCTCCCCCTACCTCGCCTGTCGTCCCGTCTACTGTCAAGTGAGTCTGACCTGCGTCTTGTCCTGCGCCTGCTTCGAGTCCTTGAATCCGACCCTCCATCTTCGTCGTACATGTCAACGTCAAATGTCTCGGCCTGCTTCCGGCGTCTTTGCTCGTTGTCATCGTAGCGCCTCTTTCGAAATTCACCATTCCCGCGATTGCTTCTTCCCTGTCTTCGCTCCCAAGGATCCTTCTCCGGGTTCATGAGGTAAAAACGGCTGGCCTCATGGGCGCGAGCTTTCTTGACATCGGAAACGACCGACTGCCTGACTGCGAGCTCGACGTCTGGCTTGCCGAAGAATGGTTTGGCCTTGCGCAGCTCCAAGGCCTGTAGCGACGCGACATGTGAAAAGGGCGGGTCGGACAGGGCGCTCAACGCGGTTTGGGCTGTCTCCGCATCTTCGTAGACAATATTCGCGGATGAATCGTCAATCCATTCGATTCTCACATATTTGTCGGTAGGAAAGTGATTGAGCGCGAATGCTTTGATATCGGCGGTAGTGAGGTTGTCCAGGCCCCTGATGTGGACCTTCTCTGGTTGGAATTCAGCTGCTGCGACAGCTTCGCTGACGAAAGCGGTGCTGGCATTATTTGCCACAAAGTCGTCCTATTCGGGCATTGTCAGCGGGGAGGCGCTGACCTTATCGTGTGAGAGCGCGTACCGTTCTCATTGCTTCGGGATCGACCTGGACCTCCGGCTCGGGGACGGTGAGGTCGATGTCCATGTCGATATCCATGTCAATGTCATTGTAGTTATTTTGAGCTGGCACATTGCCAGCGCCGGCAAAGTCGAGGTTCATGGTAGGCTGAATGTTGCTCGTCTCCATGTCGCAAGTGTCGAAGGAGAGACAATGGGGATGATGGGAGAACTCGTTGGGTGGAAAGCAGCCAGCAGTATGGCATCTGCCGCGGGCGGTCACTCAGCACCAAGACGGAAAGCGGGAGCGGAGTCAGTGCACCCGCCCGGAACAACCGAGCTCCGCCTTCGAGACGACAAACGCCTGTTGACGACGTTCTTTGTTTCCATGATTGCACCCAATGACCGATGAACATGTTCACGGTGGCTCAGACCAATCTCACATCACACTGGTGGCTTCTTCATAAGGGCCATTGTACATTCGATCACCATCATGGGTGTTTTTCATGGGCGTTTCTCATGGGCGTTTCTCACGGGTGTTTCTCACGGGCGTTTCTCATACTCGTTTCAATATAATCATCGTTCCTCAGATCCTCATAACTGTCTTAATTCTGATGCTGCAGCTAACCTTAATCTCGCCACAATGTCTACTCGAAAAGCCTCCGGCCATCTTTATCCGCCAGATCCCTTGATTCACTTTCCCTGCAAACTCCATGGAGCCTAGCCTTCGTCCCATGCCGACGCTGACGCAATTCGCCTGGAATCTACCATCTATCGCGCTCTAGTATTCTCAAAACCCGAGTAGGTTTCTTCGTCAGTCTCCTCCTTTGTTCTATTGCCACTCTCCTTGTCATCATTACCGGCGTCGGTATCTCCTTTGCTTTCTGCTCCCTTACTTTTGCGCGCACGTAACAAGGCGATCCGGGTTCGGATTTTGGCGTTCGTCAAACCCCGTCTTTTCGCGTAGCTTTCGGCAATACCAGTTGCGACAAGCGAAATAAGTCTTCTGGATACCATGGAGTCCACCGAGGCGTTCTTGGACCTTCCTCCACATTATCCACTCACCCTCACTGCGGCCGCCGTTCTCCACGACATGGCGGACGCTCTCTGCCAGCGCGTTCTCCTCTTCGGCAGTCCAGCCTCTTGAAATTTTCTTGTTTCTGCTTCGGTCGGAAGCAGAGTGTGCATTGGACGTGTTCGGCTGGCCAATCTGGCTGCTTTTGGGCGTTTCGTCTTCACAGGAAACACCAGCCTCTCTGGAAGACTCCGCATTATCGGTCTCGGCGCCTGTACTGCTGGCCACAATGATCTTTGTGGGCCAGGGAGGGACTGGGAGAGGGCGCTTGTCTTCCTCGCCATCAGTCAGCTGGCGTGCGGGGTTGTCGGACGGAGTTGCAACAGGCACCTGCCCATGTTAATATCCAAATCCTCATCGGAAGAGGAGGGGCGTACCTCTTCGGCTGCCGTATCAGGGTTCTCGGCGCCGGTGCTACTGGCTCCTATGGAGACGATGGAAGTAAAAGGGCCCGGAACGCCCAGTCCTCTCCCTTTTTCGCCGGCCTCTTGGCCTGCGGGCCTGCCGTTATGCGCATCTTGCGCGCTCAAGCCGTGGTCTTGGCTGGCTCCAGGCACCTCTGTGTCTTCAACATCCGAGCTCCTGTTGGCCGAGCTGGCGTTGTGAACAGCTTCAGTTACTAGCTCTACGCTCTCCGCGTCTTCCATGAAAGAATTAAATAGCTTGGGCGTACGTCTTGTCGAAGTATTCTCATCGATAGAGCTTGTTTCCATCTCATTGCTCGACCCAAAGATGGATGCAAAGATGGTGGAAGCAATGAAGATATCCGCGTCGTTCTCGTGTTCTTCCGAAATGGCGAAAGACTTGCCGAACCCTGCAAATTCTGTTGCGGCCTCCCTGTCGTTGTCTGAAATGATAATGATTCGAGGGTGATCCTTGAGCATCAGGACTCCTAGGACTCCTCTTTCGGGCTGATCTACCCTGTCGTCTTCAGCCATTGGGTCGCAGTCGGATACTTTCAATGGCCAGGGAATAATGATTGTTCGCGCTGAGGATGGTGAGTAGAGGTGGCAAGTGGAGGCGCAGGCTAATGGAGTGCCCTGGTGCAGAGCGATGGAGACATGGCTTTCAGGTGAAAGTGAACAGATTTGCCTCCTTTCACATTATTTGGCCAAGCCAATTCACAAAAACAGAGCTGTGGCTTCCCAAGAATATACGGAATTCACTCGCAAAATTGAAAAATCAACTGTTGCGACAGCTCTGATTCGCAACCTGGAGTCGTTTCTGGAATTATCCTGTCCTCGCATAAGCCCGTCTTCCGCGCTCCATTGTCTGTCTTGGTCTAAGTTTGTCTTCAAAGGTAAACTTTTTGGCCATGCTATCTGTGTTTATTGATTGGAGACTTGCCAAAAAAAGAAAGAAAAAAAAAAGAAGAAAAAAGGGCCATCCAAAAGCAATGGGCCAGCAGCAAGAAAATCTCGCCTGCCTTGCAAACGTCCACCATATCGATCCAATCATTGAACTCTTACCACTCTGGGCTTCGTCAAGCTCACCGACTCTTTTTCCCGTGTTCCATCGTCTCAGCATCCTTTTGCTTGCGCTCAGGTCGTAGTTTTCTGGCCATTGTCGCCGTCCTTCCATTTCAAATATACCCATCCCGTCCGTTTAGCGGGATTGTTGTACGCCACCCTTGTCTTTTTCGTTGACCTCTAGTCGTCTTCGTCGGCCCTAATTCTCTTCTTATCCGGCTCACCTTTCTTGCTCCCCTCCTTCTACTCCGCCGCCCTCAGACATGGCTGAGATGGAGTCGAGAAGTGTCGAGGTGAATGATGAGTTGGGCTGTTCGTCGAGAGTTGCACGCGGGGAGTGGGCAACGCAAAGCCATGGTATCTCCAACTGTCAAGTGAATGTGAACAGTAAAGAAAAGAGCCGTCGCTCCTTCCTCCAAGATCGACAGCAGGGTCCTAGCGGCAGCCGTCGACTAAGTTGGGCGATGGCGGCCTCATTCTCTATGGGCATCCTCGTCAATGTCTTTATCATCTTCGCCCACATTCTCTTGCAGTCGAGCTTTCGTCCAGCCTGCAAGCCTTCCTACTGAGCTGATGTAGTCAAACTTTGGTTCAGGGTTTGACGCTCGTCAAAGCCCGTCTGGGCTCGGAGCCAGCGACTCCACAGCATTCGATAAGCTGCTGCGGTCTTGGTAAAATCGTGGAAGTTGTTCATGCGTTCTACAACGCGATCCCACATTGGTAAGACTGCCATATTACGCCGATGCTCGTTGCCGATCACGTGGCGTACGCTCTCTTCGAGAGCAACCTCTTCTGCCAGTGTCCAGCCTCTTCTCCGTCTTCGAGGTGTGATATTTATCATGGCGGCGGAGATCGCTGGAGGGCTTTTGTTGAGAGAGGAAGAGTCGTGGATCGGGAAAGAAGGAGAGCCATTGGTTGAAAGAGAAGGAGAGTATTTGGTCGAAAGAGGAGAGCTTTTGGTGTGGGTAGAAAGAGAGGTGCTTATGCGAGGGCTGAGCCGGTTGACATCAACATGCACGTCGTGTTCGTCTCTGGAGTTCTCGCGGTTTTGCGTTGGGGTTGATGGCGGAACTGAAGGACTGCGAGACCTTGTGGGGAGGGAGGATGAGAGAGCTGGGAAGAGGTTCCAGAATGGCGCAGAGAGCCGGGACTGAGCAATCAAGTGATGCTTGATGGACCGGCGATGGCGGAGCAGCGTTTGGACCGGTGTTCCGTGACAATGGTGTATCCAACTACGCGATCGCAGCCGGGGGCACGTGGCACCAGCGGATGTCAATCTACCCTCGTCATGCTGCGAAGGGTCAGTGGCCATCAACGCTTACAAGAGCTCTAGTTCTGACCTCGTGCTGAGCGTCCTTAAGAACAGCGGTGGGGGCGACAAATCAGGGCGACCTGTCGGTGGTGTCGCGATGGCGGCGAAGCGCCCAAAATGACATCTGGAGACGGGACAGTGTCCACAAAACCCAGCGCGGCAGGACCATAAAGCGCCGTGGTAATTGCAGCTCCCTCGAAAATCGGAAATTTGCAGTTCCTCGACTTCCAATCCGCGGAGGTAGCGCCGCTCGCCGTACTGCAAAGGTCGAGCACGAGTTATACTTCCCAAGAGTCCATGTACGCTCTCTTCTTTCCTTTTGGTTTTCATCCAGATCAACTTGACCAATGGCAAAAGCAACGTGCTGTGCCTCCTTCCGTGTCAGAATCCGCGATTTCTGTAATCGGGCGTCGGCTTTCGGGGTCGAAAGAAGAATTTTCGGCTCACGATGAAAGCCTTTGCTAAGTGGGAATGGAGTAGTGATGATGGTGTGAGTGGTAAATGTGGCGGCGGATGTGATGAAGATGGTGGTGGTTGAGGACAAGGTCTGGCTGTCCAGTGGGAGAAAAGGCCTACACGAATCAGTCTCATTTGAAAAAAGAAAAGAAAAGCAGAAGTGGAAGTTAAAGTGAATAGACAAATTGCCCCTCCGTTCAAACGTTCAGATCAGTCAATACGCACGCAAGTGGCATTCTGGAGCCAAGAATTAATCCACTTGCATCGCTTGGGGTGAGCAAGCAACCAACCCGTCTCAAACGTGCCAGGAAATTCTCTGGAGCATTGCCTCAACATGAGAGCCTGAATGTTTGGAGCGTGGCAATGTACTGTTTGTCACTATCTGCTTGGTTGCTTGCCTTGGGCAGTTTGATGTGTTGAATAGGTGCGAGTGGGCATACTAAACAACGAGAGAGAAGGAAAGAAGAATGAGTAAGGAAGGGGAAGAAGAAAAAACATCAACAACAGGAAACGCATGCGATGGCACGGTGGGCAACGAAGGAAATTTCCACTCCCACGTTTGGGGCGTGCCCAAGTCGCGCGCGGGGCACACGGCGAGTTTCTTTTTCCCTTCACCATATCGAGAGACGTGCGTGCACAGGGGGTGTTCCAAGCGCGTCACCGCGCCAAGGCTCAAGATATTTGAGTCCGTGGAAACATGCCTACAGGCAGCACTCAAGCAACTCCGCCTCGCCTTGGTAGCTGAAATTTATTTTGCGTCCCGATGCGCCCCGTCACAGATGCAGCAGGTTCACGACATAGGCGCAATGCAGACATGAGTGCCGCTCCCGAATATTCATCGAAATTTTGGCTTTTCATAGTAGAACTAGAGTACAGTCGATTCCAGCGACTCGATCGTTTTCCATTTCCCGTTTCCTGTAGCGAAGGCCCATCCGGTCCATTGCCAATGATACCAAATGCCAACGGTGTGTGGAAGAAGCAAAAGAAAGAGCGCGCAGCTTCGGTTGTCTCGACACATAAAGGTCGGGAGACTATTACGCAAACTGTGCATTCCATATGCCATCGACCTCGATCCATTCCATTCCGTACTCGTCATCTCTCGTGCATTTCAAGGGCAAAGCAGCAACAACGCGCAAGCAAGCAGTCTGATGGAGATGATGAAAAAGGAGAGTGGTATAGAAGCAACTGCAGAAGCATATATCAGACGCTCGCTATTTTATGGTGTCGCTATACAGGGAATTGACAATGAGAAGAACGGTGCTTCGAAAACATCAACGGTATCGCTCCTGTGGCCAAACATGTCGTGTACGAGGGGAAAAAAAGAAACATGATTAGCTGGCACTCGGCTCATGAATGCGAAGTGACGCGGCAACTCAGGCGGCTTGCCCACCGTGATCCCCACGCAGGCGCCATGTAACGAAACGCCGAGGAAATCTTTTTCCGGATACAGACAGGAGAACAAGGGGGGCTCGTAGTAATACAGGCACAAGTGAGGAAGACGAGTGCAGAAACAAAAGACGCGCCCCTGGAGAAGCGCACATTGCCGGAGAAGGACAGTCCACGCACGACGCTTCTCTTGGCCCATGACGAAATCCGTGCACCCGAACCAGGGCGAGCATGCGCGGATCGCCAGTCAAGGGCGAGCAGGTTCGAGCTGCGGTGCGCGACACGACGCCGCAGCAGAAGGCAGACTTAATGCCCGTTGCGCGTCGCCCGTGGTGTCGTCACAGCGCGACGAGGAAGCAAGATGCTCGCATAACCTCGTCATGGCCCGAGGCGAGCGGGGCACAGCGGGCGCATATACGTCAAGGGCCTGCCTGGGCGGCCGGGCCGTCATGTTGCAAGTCGGGTAATCGCCGTGTCTCAGGGTTTCTGCGACAGGACGGAGCGTGTGGGTTGACGTCGGCGGACGGTGATCATGACGTAGGCTGGTGTGCCGTCGGCTGATTGGCCCGGCTGGCGCAGCAGTGTTGGACCACCAAGGCCTAGTGCGACGGCCGGACGACGCGGGTGAGGCTAGGCGGCTTGGGCCAAAAGGCACAGTCGGTTTCTATTCGTACGAAGCTCCGCCGCCGCGGCGCCGGTGCTTGCCGGGGAAGTCGACGTCCGGGTGCACGACGCGCATGTGGCGGGTGAGGGCGTCGTTGCGGCTGAAGGTCTTGTCCTCGACGCAGAGCGCGCAGCGCACCTTTTGCTTGCGGGCGTTGTGGATGGTGTCCTCGTGGCGGGTCAAGTCGTAGGGGCGCGAGAAGACGGTGTTGCAGGGTTTGCCGGTGGTGGGGTTGGTGCGCTCGCACTTGTGAGGCCCTGCCTGAGAGTTGCGCGCCAACAGTGCCGCTGACGTCATGCCCGAGCCAACGCCTGGCGTCGCGCTCTGCGCCGGGCGGTGTCCTTCCCGCTTGTGCTTTTGCAGCTTCTGTGGCGTGTCGAAGCGCAGCGAGCAGCCGTGGTACGTGCAGGTGTAGGTGCCCGTGTCGGCGTGCGTGCTGCTCGGCTTTTGTGTTGGCGTCGTCGACGTGTCCTCGTTGCTGTTCTGACTCGACTCGGGCATCTCGCTTGCAGAGGAGTCCATCGACGTCAGCTGCGGGTGGAACTCGGGCGTCTGCTCCGGCATGCTGGCCATGGCCCGGTACTGTTGATTGAAACCGAGGCCTTGCATGACATTTGGAACCGACGCAGGTTGGAAGCTGAAGGTGCTTTGCGGTGGCGACGGGCCCGAAGCGGACGGGAAGCTGGCAGGAACCGGCGTCCAGTTGCCGCCCTGACTTGTGGCGGTGCTGCCGTACGACACGTCCGAGGCGGCATCCATGTGTTGCGCGTAGTCGTTAGAGTTGGCGTCGGGAAACAGCGGCATTTTGGAATCCTCCTCCGACTCATGGTAGTCGAGTAGCGCATCCTTTGGCGAAATGGTCTTTGCCTCGGCCAGATCCGGCTGGCGCTGACTCTGCTGAAGCGCGTACGCGTCCGCTTCTGCCTTTTGCCGCTCCCGTAATCTTTGGGCTGTGCCGAGATGCACTTGGGGCGAGGGGAAGTTGTGACTCGTCGGCGCCAGTGGCGACCCTTGCCTGAATGGTGATGCGCCTCGGGACATGGAGTTCGCGGGCGACTGGGAGCGAGCGTTGTTTGCTGCCTGGAGTCGGTCGCTCATGATGGAGCGGAAGGGAGACAGCAGCGTCGCGTTGGCCTTGGTCTGTGGTGCAGGCTGCGCTTGAGGAATGCTGACGTTCGGGTTGTAGAGCTCGTCTGCGTAGATGTCGGTCATGGTTCGGTCGAGCTTTGGAACCGTCTGTCTCATAAGGTCTGGATCGTCCGGGAGTTGTAAGTAATCGTCGACCCAGCTATCGACCCGTCTGCGGGAGTTCTCACCATTCGAGGGAACCTTGAAGCGCTCATCGACCTCCTCATGTCCGTTGTGTGGAGTAGATGGCGAGTCGGTGCCATAGCTAGAAACAGACTGTCGTGACGAGTGACCAAAGTCGGGGCAACCAGACTCGTTGGATGATTGCTGGTCCATCAAGGCTTGCTTGACCGCCAGATGGGCAGCCATGCCGTTATCGGCACCCATGTTCATGATAAAGTTGTTTGGGTAGGAGTTGTTAAAGTTGTCCTGGGTGGGGGTGTGGGACGGTGTTGGGAGATGATTCGAGGAGGCGCTCGTACTATTTTCTCCAAGAGTATATGATGACTCAAGCTTGGGTACTTGCGGTGTCGCCGGAGTCTGGTCGGAGCTAGGGTAGTATTGGAAAGACTGCGCCGAGTTATGCGTGGCGGCTGAGAGGTTGGAGCCAGTCGTCGAGGACGAAGGTGACCGACGATGCGAGCGTTGGCCGGCGGCAACTGGGGCTTGTAGCCGAGAGGAATTGACCGGCAGAGAGGTGTTTTCGAGAGAATTCCATGCAAAGGCGCCGGTATTGCCGTCGGACAACATCAGAAGGTCGGCAGTCGAGACGTTGCCGTACGGAAGAGCTGCCGACTGGTTGACCCTGGCGGAAGGGTTTGAAAAATCGAAAGTGCTCATGTGTTGATGTTGGGTGCGGGGGTTTGGAGTCGATTGAGAGACGTTGCTGGAAAATGATGCGGGAGGGTGGTTGAAGAAGTCGAGATGGGATGATGCGGAAGGATGGTGGGTAGAGGTGATGTGTTGACGTCGTGCAGGATAGCAAGCCAACATGATGTAGTCGAGACTGTTAGTGGAGACTAGTGCCCGGGGTCAGGGACGGGTGGCGAATATAAGGGAAAGTTGGACGGGAACACCTGACTCGGGGAGGCCGGAGGGTTGTAATGTAATGGATGATCAGTAATGCAGGAGGACGCGGAAGAGGTTGAACAAAGGCGAAAAGCGGGTGTGCCAAGGGAGGAAATGCTGCTGGCGCTGGGAGGGGAAGGCTTTTAGGGGCGCAGACAGAGGTGTCATAGATGGGCCATGTGTGATGGGATGGGCATTATTGCCATGGGCGAGCATGCGAGGGCAGCGAAGGTGGGTGCTGGGGATGGAATGCTCGGTTGCGTCATGGCCGGCTCCAAGCATTCTGGAAGGTCAATGATCGACGTCAGCCCTGACCCTGCATCTCCGGCGCGATCGAGGCCTGCAGTCCGCGCTACACTGCTAACGTACGCCCGTACAAATTTTTCATTCGCTGCGACGCTGTGCCCAAGAATAGTCTCCCTGCCCATTCGCATCATCCACTCTCGCCAGCTGCGCCCCGATTCCCAACAGTTGCCGGCTCGCGGCATGCCGTTGCGTCGGAGCCGCTGGTCGGGCTTTGTGCGTGCTGCGTGCTGCGTGCTGCGACCGTCGCGTGATCGGCGTGACCTGTGGAGAGACCCTGAGGTGCGCGAGGCTCGCTCGCACCGCTCTCCAGGCGGCCTTCGAGACGGCGTGGACAACATGTTCGAGACGACGTTGTGAGCTAAACAGTCGCTGTACCCAAACGTGTGTCGACCAAATTCAAAGCCCGATCGCCACTGCCGGGAGCCTGCTGCGCATATCGGAGCGCCGCTTCCGCCCGGCTATGAGTCGACGACGCTCCCACGGCCGGTGGGAACGTTGAAGCTCCTTTCTCACCACGCTTGCTACCAAATTACTCATGCTTGCTAAGTCGTCTAAAGACGACGGTCATGGCCGAGCGTTGTCCGTGCCCATAACCCGAACGCAGTCACCGGTGGAGAGTTGTCGTGGCTGTCGGCAGCAGACAAGAACTGCCATCACAACCACGGCCACGGCCACGGCCACGGCTACGGCCACGACTACGGATCTGGCGAGGCGGGCCGTGGATGCCCGTCTGTGCCATGAGTCTGCCCGTGTGCCGGGAGCGGGATGTACTAACTGGGCGCATGACGAATGGCGTTGGGGTTGTGCTTGCGGCCGTTCAGCTCCAGGCACCGCAAAACAGACCCAAAGAGAGCACGAAGGAACGCTTGCTGAGGCCCCGGCGGCGGCGGCAGCAGCAGTAGCAGCGGCCGATGGTGGCTTTCCCTGTGGCTGTGTAGACATAGGGCTGCTAGCGTCGGATTTAGTGCGGAACACGGGCCCTGAACACGGCGTCTCCGTCTAGACCGAGCCTCGAGCATGCTGTGCTCGCTTTGCTACGACGCAAAGAAACATCACGAAGCTACCATCTCCGACCCATCTGAGCCACACCCGTCGACGGCCGTCGTTGGTCTTGTCGGCCATGCTGACGACGCCTTCCGCAGGCACCTTCTTTTCGTCAAGCGCTTTGCCTCGGAAACTCTGGATACCGATATCCGCTGCTCTTCGACGCGAGCACCGCCAAGCAGGTACGTACCTCTCCTCTCTATCTTCTTGATCACAACCACCGTCAACACATCAGGGTCCACCAGGCAACGACCACGAGATGAAGCTTGAGGGCGGTGCTGTGCCCGCCCAGGAACCATCTGACATCTCGACCGGGTGCGCGTTCTTCAGCCGCCCAAAGCTGGTTGGCGTGTGGTCGCTTGTCTGCAATCTCTTCTACTGAAACAATTCACGTATCGACCCTTGCTCGGCATATTTCACCGACTCTTCGTCGACATGTCTGCTGTTGTCAAACTTCGGCTGTGCTTTTAAACGTCCTATTCGTCACGCTTGACTTTCACAAAGACTTTACATTGCGGAGATTGTGTGCGCATTAGGAAACTTTCCGCTGTCCAGAGCCAATCAAAGCCTCTATCGTGAATCTTGGGTGTTACTGCGGCCGGACCATTGGACCCTTGTGGCATGACGACAGCCAAAAAGTCAGTTACTGCGAGAAAAATTATTGCAGTATCCCTGCCCAGCTGCTCCGTTTATCCTAACAAGGACTATCGACGTCATTACATGGCTGCAGAAACTCTATTATCCCAGCAAAAGGGTTCACCTCGACCCTCCACTCATCTCGCACGCCTCGTTGGATCCTACAAACCCGATCTCGTCTCCGCACGTAGTGCTTGTTTGCAGGTGTGTGCCGCATATTCAAGGATTAGTGGGCGTTGCTGCAGCGGAACGGTCCTCACGCACCGGCCTCTTTGTTTTCTTTTTTTTTTTCTTGCGTGGTGATCTATGAAAGGTCAAGCGGTTTTGGCAATTGATGTAGAACAACCACTTGTGCAGCTGCCACGAACTACGGAAACATATCAAACCCATTGAACCAGTGGGAGCAAGAACTCCACGTACAAAGCAGGGCGAAGAGGATCTGGTATTCACCCCTCGGCCATTCCGCCATCCTCCAGATCTTAGTGTCGAGTCCAAAAGGTCGACATGGTTCGTTTACGGCCCAATAAGTCCATATTGGTTGCCTGACCCAACATGGTGGTTTCTGTCGGAAAATGGCAACGTGTTGGAAGTACCGAGTATGAGCACATTCGTGGCATGACCGGTGGCGCTCAATGGACTACGCCAAGCTGCGTCTCTCCAGTCAACCACACCTAGGAGGACTGACCTGGCTTGCACGCATCTCTAACGCTTCTAAAACCCGGCCGAGAAATGTACCGCGCCCCTCGGTCATGCAAAGGGTAAATCCGCTGATCAGAGCTGAGTTGATGAGCATAGCAAACACTGACTTGACGTCTAGTATGGAAGACCAAGGATATTTTGACCATATATGAGAAGAGGTTAAGGCCATAAAAACCTCCCTGGCCACGAATGCTTCGCCAGGGTCCGGTCGACTCTTGCTGAGAAGGGCCTCATACGGTTTCCGAGTCGTGCATGTCAGACGCCGATATCGCTGATCTAGGGAATCAACACTGATGCAAAATGATGAATCAGTCTAGTCAGTTACTTTCGTGCAGACCGGAGATGGAGCGACTGGCTTCATAAAACTGAGATATTTGTGCTGTACATGTCCGTGTGCGGGTTTCCTAATCCGTCTCAGGGTCCATTCCATTTCGGAAGAACACCTCGTTCCAAACAAGCTTAGGCGAACGAGGCTCCGCGCCGCGCGCACAGACGAGGCAACAACGATCGCCCTCCGCGTGGGGTTGCTGAGCGGCTACTTAAAGACTCATCTGGTATTCGCCGTACCAGTGCACTGGAGTGTGGCGACTCTCCACAATAATTACCAGCTGTCGCCAGCTTCAAACTGTCAAACAGCAACGCATTTCGCACACTGCCTCAGTACGTTCTAGTCAGATCTGTGGACACGAGTGGGAAAGGGCCTAGATGGGTCGCGGCTGTCCATGCGTAAGGTTATTTTTCTCCGCCATGAAGCGCGACGCGTTAGAGGAACAAAGTAACATCTTGCCTACTACGCCACGTAATTGAAAGCCCTCCAAAACAGACGATGATTCGTTCCTCATGACAGGTAAACTTTATGCCTACCTTGACGCCTCCATGTTGGCCGTTTGCGATCACCTTGATCATTCCACAGCACGTCAAACAGCCTTTCCACAACGAGTGTCTCATGTTCTCAGTCTTGGATACTCAGACGACCAAACGAAGCAACAGAGGTACGACGGCTCCTCTCGTATCGAGGAGCACCATGAAGCTTCCGAGAGTGAGCCTGAAGTACACACGGACAAAATCTAAGGCTTTTGGGATAGCTGGGATGACCCCAAACACAACCAGCGAGCGAAACCAAACACGTGAATTAGGGCCCGCGCCATTCTGAAACAAACGAGATTGGCCTCTACGACAACCGATCTCTCACGTCTGCGTGCGCACGTGAAGTCATTTCCAGTCAGCCCTCATCTCCGCACCACCAGTGCCTGTAAAGTTACTGAATCAACAGTGCAATTTTGCAGCTTGGTCGCAACTTCGCGGACATGAGCGCTGCTCGTACCACCACTCAGTACAGCGGACAACTTCATTGGTCCTCGCTGAAAAACGGGCGGTTCTTGATACTTGCTGTCGTAGAAGGAGCCACCCCTTTGTTGCCCGTACTGCTACAACCAATCTCAAACACCTCCTCCCCAGGGAAACGCGCAACTTCGTCGAAAAATAGCAACACAACGGCAGCCCGTCCGATGTCTGCTGTCCGCTGTCCGTATCCGCCCGCCCGCCCGGCCTGTTTCTACTATTAGCCCTACCACCCCTTATGGTCACTCGCCGCATTCATCCCCGTTTCCCCACCATGCGGCTGCGAGATTCGACTTTACTTCCTGGTATCGCCAACCAATTACGATGCGATGAATGCTCAACGCAAAATATCAGCGACTCGGCTTTTCCGATGGCGCAGAGTGTGTCAATGCAACTGTGTCGACACGACTTCGCGATGTATGGGTAATCCCTTCAGCTGTCCAACGACATCGTGGTCACCAGTTCGGCCCTACGATGCAATGCAATGTCATGCAATGCAATGCGATGCAATGCAATGCCCCTTGTCTGGTATATGTTGCGCCATCCATCTTGCGCCGAGCAACGGCCGGCCAGCCCATCAGAAATAAGCCTGAGCGAGCCCGCCAGATCAGCCAATTGAGGTCCGTCACACGTGAGTAAGCAAAACACGCAGAGGACATCCATAGGGCGAGACCTTATCGCGATCGATACTGTTGTCTGGTTCTAGCCACAGCATCCAGTCCAGTCTAATCTGTTTGTTGTTTCAGATCAGCCTGGCAGGGCGATACCGCAGGTGGTATGTGTTTGTGCAAGCTTGCAAATCAACGCTGGAGAGAAGGATTTCGGTACTACAATGCACCAGCTTTTCACAACGATTCGGAGCTCGCGGGCGGGCTATATATTATGCGCAGAAGCAAGACACGCTCAGCGGCGCAGCGCTCGCTGGCTGCAAGGGCAGACAAATGCTGAAGAGACGCCTGAAAGAGACGCCGGTCGGGCCGGCCAGCGACCGATCCACTACTGACCTCTTCTCCCTGGTAGACCCGAAGCTATTCGCACCGTTTCTCCATATCGTCTCGCCCAACGCATCTCGCCCTGCCACCACAAAATTTCACCCCATCGGACCTCTATGGCGCATGTTCTAGCGTCGTAATGCTCGGCTAGGGGTAGAAAGGGCATGCGGCGGCTCACTACCTACCCCCTACCACCAAGTTCACCCGGCATGGCGCCGCGCGGCTCACGGCTGGCTAGCTGTTTCGGGCAGGTCGAGGCTCGTGCACTGCTTCATGTGACCTGGTCTTGCGTTGACCTCAGCCACGCACGCTCCTTCCGGCGGGCGTTGTTGCTGGAGAAAGGTCTGATTATGTGTGCCTATTGGTTGAAATGGTTGAGGAGTGTGGACGAGTTTGCGTGTTCGTATCTTCAAGGCTGATGACTGGGCAGGGAAAGCGAGCAATGTTTGGTCGCTTCCTGTTTGGGTTGTCTTGTCTGCTCCTGGCTGTCTTTGAGGCACGTGAGGGAAAAAAGAGGTGCCACGGTAAGTAGCTTCGACTGGAAGACGTCAACCCTTTTTTTTTTTTTTTTTTTCCCTTGGCTCTCGTCAATAGACAACAACTGTCTGATGTTGCACCTTGTACAACGATGTGTCTGCGCTGTTGTGCCATCTAATACTTCGGGGTTTCCCTTTTCTCCGTTCCGGAAAGTTCTGTCACTTTTTTTTGCTCTCGATCCACCCTCCAAGATTCTGCGACGCTGTCTCCATTGGACCATTGGACGACACCGACAACACGTACACGCGCACCAGAGCGCGTCAGAACCCCGCGGAGACCGTCCGACCCTCCCTTACGCTAGCAAAAATCTGCAGCGTCCCCATAGCCCAGCTGATTGGCCAAGTCAGACTTGCACAGAAAAAAATAAATGCCAACGATAGCGCATGCAGGCTCCATATGCAGGGTCCTGATGGCCCTGCTGCACAGAAAACTGCGACCGGCAAAGTCGCATGCCACGAGCAACATTGGCTGGGCCAGCGACGCGTCGTTGGTTGGTCAGCGGCCGTGCGGATGGCGCCGACGTCCGGGGTCGGCTGAATGGATTGTGCGCAGCCCTGGCCTGGATGATAACTGACGGGCTGGGGGGCTGGCCGGCTCTCGTTGGCAGTCTGGCAGTCTGGCAGTCTGGTTTCTGTTTTTGTGTGCCCCTCCATCAGCAGCGAGGCAGCGTTGGTCGGGCAGTGCGAAGCTCGACGGATAGTTCGGAGGGAGGCATGGCTGGACAGTCAGTGCGGAGTGCGTGGTGCCTGTGAAATGGACGCTGATGCTGCAACCCTCTACCCAATAAGCATCACCCACCTGTACTCCAGCCTCATACGACGCGGAGGACGGGAAACAGAGACCCGCCTGGCTGTCCCGGTACGAACTCGAGATGAATAAATGGAATGTTGGTATCTACGTTATTGAGCCTCCGGCTACGCCTACCGAGTCGGCTACCGTTCCGCCGGCCGAAGCGGCCGTAAGCAATTACCAAAACAGCCGCTGTCCTTCCATTCGTTTGTCAACTACGTAGTTGATATTCCTGACGACCGGTGTCAGGATGACAGGTTTTTTCCGGCTAGCGATTACATACATACTGCCGAGCGGCTAAGTGGCCTCCTTGCGCCGGACATGGTGGTCGGCGGCCGGCCGACGACGCAAGACAGCGAACGACAGCCCACGGGCGATTCGCCCTACAGTTCCACTTCGCACATATCAAAGCCATTTCTTTGCCATGGCAAACTCACTCCACCGACCGGCTGACCAATATGTCGCCTCTCGAAATCTGTTAGTTCAGCCTGCACGGCCACGGGCTGCCGAGCGTCTCCTGTCTCCACTGCACAGCGCAGACGCGCTGCAGGCTCCTGAGGACATCATGCTGCCCGTCAGGCACACAGGCAAGAAAAGAAAATGCCCGTCGCCTGGCCACCCAACCACCGCCGGGCCCCACCTCCCGCAACGCACGAACCGCGCGCATCGCTCAATGCATCGGTCCCATGACGCAACCGTGGACCCTTTCGTGACTTATTTCCACGACCCAACTGCATCATTGATTTTCCCCCGCAGGTTGATTGCCGCGTCCCTGTAATTGTTGAGTCGTCTCCACGCAATGATATGCTTGCTCTACTAATTGTCGAGCAACACAACGCACAACCCGGCCGGTCCGCTCTTCCACAGGCCCGTGAGGGGAGCGAGGAGGGCGAGGCGAGCGCCGACGTGGGTCCGGAGGGTGCCCAACGACGCCTGCTGTCATAGTTCACGTAGATGCCGAACGCTGCGCTGAGGGAAGATGGTGGGGGTGGTGTGAACCGGCAGTTTCGACGGCTTTTGTCGGCGGCCCAAAAACTGGACTGCGTGAAGAAACGGCGGGCAGATTGCTTGCTAATGGCCTGCTGGTTGTGGGTGCGCCGACATGCTCTGATACGTGACGTCCGTCCGTCCGGGGCATCACGATAACGACGACGACGACGACGACGACGACGACGACGACGATAACGACCACCACCACCACTACCGCCCTTCACCGCCAACATCACAACGCACACCACCACCGCAGCAGACGCCGAGGCGCGTCGTGGGTAGGCGTCCCCCTCTTTACCTTTCGTATCATCAACTCACCGCAACGTCGACCGCGGGGAGATCGCCTTGAAGCGGGTCGAAGGATCAAAGACCCGCCCGCTGCCCGGTCATTCAGGTGAAGCCCCCTGCCCCTGCCCC